>LUCW03001713.1:0-50000 GCA_001586965.3 Sphaeroforma sirkka
TTAGTGTATATACGTAAATACAATATATATTTATGAAATAAAATATTTAAGGATTTTAGACCCTAAACCCCTCAAAACGATTTACAATGGTGGTAAATTTAGGTGGCTCTATCTGTAGGTGGCGGTTTGGGTGGCTCTTACAGTGGTGGCGTTAAGTATTTAGGTTCGTCTGTAGTAAACTGTGAGGAGCTGTCACGTGTTTTTTACTTTTTCAAAAATGCAATGGCTGTCACCCAGTACTTACACCCAGTGCTGAGGTCCTGAGGCAGCCTAGTCACTAATGCACCAGACTCAGAGTGTCCCAGACTCACTTTTTGTTGTTGTTTTTTAACCCAAAAAATAGTAACAAAGAAACGAAATTGAATGAAAAAGTCTGACTGGTGAGTGATTGTCAGTGTTACTCATCAAGAGAGTTACTCTAGAGTACTTAAATACCATCGGCTCTAGCAAGTGGCAACTGTGGCAGTCTCTAACTCTCTACTAATAACTAGATACATTTACATGCTACAGTCCACAGTCTACACTACACTCTACATTAGGCATTTACGGCTTTTTCAGTGCACGACTGCACACGCTAGAGTATACGATATTTTCATGGTGAGTCTGGTGACTGATATTTAACTCATGACAGTGATGAGTCTCAGTGTCTCCCAGAATGGTTTACTAATCGTGGCTGACGCCGGGCAACTCACGGCTCACTGCAGAGACCAGTGACCCATCATTCACCAGATACACTCACCAGCAGGCCTTGGGACTGGCAAATAGGAGAAAAAATATGGCAAAAAAAAATAGTCGTAATATATTTGGAAAATACGTATCGTGAGCCCTTGGCGGAAAATATGGAATATGGAATATGAGACAGAATTGGCATATGATGTAAAAAAAAAATCGAAAATATGAAATATGTATCAAATTTTCCATTACTCTCCCTCCTTGTTGGATTGATCTACAACCGTCGTGCAACATCAGAGTCTAACATCACCAATTCAGGTTACGTATTTACTAATACCTGAACATGCCTTCATATTTACCAGTCCCCACTCCCCAGGCCTGCTCACCAGTCGCCAGTTCACTACCAGCAGTTCGAGGAACTGATCACTGATGACTCCGATTGTTTTTTTCAAAAGGGAAATATAAATATTATAAAGTACATACTCTGTCGGACTGTCACTTTGAATTGTCAGTCTGTCCGGTCGGCTGACGGCTCTGCGGCTGCCGGGCCCCCGAGTCCTGATATTTTTTAAATACGTATCGTTGGAATCGTGTGATTACTAATTCCATGATACTGTACTTGTTTTTTTTTGACATTATACATCTCCAACGACTCAACTAGAGATCGAGATGAGAGAAGGCAACCGGCAAAAAGGCTTTTATTTATTTTGTTTTGTTTTTTTTAAAAACAAATAACAAACACGTTAAAAAAGCAAAATTTGTTTTTGTTTCATTTTTTTTTAAATTTATATATATTATGT
This sequence comes from Sphaeroforma sirkka, assembly GCA_001586965.3. NCBI lineage: Eukaryota > Ichthyosporea > Ichthyophonida > Sphaeroforma > Sphaeroforma sirkka. Next base: position 1,473 of record LUCW03001713.1, read on the forward strand.
GCTGTGTGGCATTTGCCGCAGAGCCGCGTCTAAACCCTAAAATAGTACTCACATGTATATAAGGATTTTAGGGCTTGCTTGCAATGCTGCGAGTCTGTGACAGACTTGTTTTTAGGCTTATTTTAACCAAATAGTGCATAGCCTACTATAAAAATTAGAATAGTACAAACTTAGTTTTGAAATGGGCACGCGTAGCTGCCAGAGTCTGCAGTCTGCACTCACGTGTGTGCGTAAGAGAAAGAAAGAAAGAGAGAGAGAGTGTGTGTGTGTGTGCAGGCGTGTGTAGAGTGCAGACTCTTGTTATGTGCATTGTGCAGACGCCATGCTTGTAGTTACAGTACTATGATTTCTGATATTGAAGACGCACGACTTCATGCTTTACGCTTCACACTTGACGCCTGGCACCTGAACCTTCGAATCTTCAAGGCTATGGTGCTGCGCCCTACGGGCCTGTGGCCACTTCTATTTTTAGTAAGATAAGCAATTTCGCACCCGAGAACCCGAGGGCCGATAGCCCGAGAGTGAGACGCTCAATTAATACCGAGATCAGGCTTTGGCCTGTGCCCTGCGCCCAGAGTGAGAGTAGCCAGAGTATTTTCATTTTGGTCCGGGTGTCTGGTATGTATGTATTTATATTTTATTTTGCAGTCCCCAGAGTCCACACTCCTGAGTTCAGAGTCCAGCGAGTGAGAGTCTCGCAGTCAAGTCACATTTTTCATTTTTATAGAATACAGTTACAGACTCGGACATCAGTGATCAGTGTAATCCTGATTAGGTATTTTTACAAAAAGTTCATCGTTGTCTCGTTGATGTGATCAGTGGACCAGTTGATCACAGATCAATCGCACTTAAAATGTATTTTCAAATTTTGCTTCTTTTTTTTTTTGCATGTAGCACACATTATGTCACATGGGAGGCCATTTATTAAAAGATACTTTTTTTTTTAAAAACAGTCGCGACTCAGCCTTCGGTATGTAACCTGATACTAACCTCAAACCGTTTTCCGTTGTTAAGACTTTTATAAATCGAATACATATACGTTTACGCTCAATGTTTTTTTTCATATGCGGTTCTTTGTATGCTCATAGGTGCAACTTTCGGGTCTAAACATTCAAGGGTATATGATATTTACGATACGAAATAGTCCTAGAAAAGAACTTCGGTAGGGCCTTCTGAGCACAATATAACCGCTATAACGCTTTAAAAATGAATAAATATGAATTTACGTTTATCTTCTATCCCGTACCCCCAAAACGTTATGAGCTTAGACCTGATATTTTAAAAAATGGTCAATGACTCAGTGACTGGTGTCACTCACAATAAGTGATAAATACTTGCCAATTGCTATAATGTTGTATGTATGATTTAGAACGCTATGATAATGTTCAATTGTCCAGCGTCCAGATTTTAAAGTCCAAAATTGAGAGTCCAGTTAGCACATTCTACATACCCCAGAGAGTATACTCATAACTCCAGGGAGAATCTCCAGAGTCCAACTCCAAATCACAATTTACAAGAAGTTAAGTGTGTTCTGTTTATTGACTTATGCTCTACCCCAGTAGACTACCATAGTGCATGTCAATTCTTTTTTCTGCAATGAATCAATCGCGGGAATTGGAGGCTTCAACAAGTTTCAAGGCCTCAAGCTTCAAGCCTTCAAGCTTGGTATTTCTTGTGGTGTAAATAAATACTATTTGAGACAGTGTTGGTAAATGGTATTTATTTATGAACAATCAATAATATCTTCTCGTTGTTATTTGTTTTTTTAATACATATTTCAAATACATACCACCATATTTGAAAATAAATTCTCGTTTTTGACCAATCTTTATAGAATAAATTTCCAATTGCGGGTGTGAGGTCATTTTTAAAAAATAGTTGTTTTTTGGAAGTGTATTTGTTTTTTTTTGTTTTTTTTTTTAAATCAAATAGTAAAAAGAAGGTACATATGTGTAGTGTATTGGTGGGAGTTGGGTGACTGTGAATGGGAGTCGGACTACTATATACAAAAAAAAATACTACTTTCTTACAAAGTATAAAAAAACACAAGTATTTTTTTAAGAGTATCTAAATATTATTTACTGACTGTATTAGGATTTAGGAATGAATTTTTGGCTGTAAAACGATTTCATGTCCGATCCCCCTTCCTTAAGCCTGTCGTTTTGTACAATTCTTGTGCCACACTTTTTTAAAAATAGAGTTTTCTCAATAATCAACAACATTTTATGCAATATTTAGACGTATATATAGCTTAAGGAAGTTGGATATAGCTAGCAGCCATAATGTAGGCAATATCATGAGGCTGTAGTAATTGAGGCAGTCTTACACATTCTCCAAAGTCCTGGTGCCTGCCAGCCAGCCTTTACCACTCTTCAGTCTTATGGCCCTGCATTCCTACAAGGGCTGCCCTGGCCTGGCACCTGCCTATTAGCACATGATGTTGCGCGAGTATTTGTTTTTTAAAATAACAATAGTGTGGCTGGCTGACCCGCCTGACCGCTGCCCGGGTCTCTCGGTTCTCGACTCTCGAGGAACTCGAGAGTGACGGGACTCGAGACTCGAGAAGTCGAGACTCGAGAGACTCTAACAAACTCATAGGTATTTATTAGTATTTTGTTTGTGTTTGAAAAAAACATTACAACAATAGTTTTTTCTCGCTTGCTCTTCTTTTTTAGTAGAAAACAAGCTTCGAGACTCGAGGTCTCGAAATCGAGTCTTCACTCATACAATCATTATCAAGATTTTGTTAGAAAAACAAATAGCAGAAATGAAATGAACGGAGTTACGGAGTATTTAGTTTTAAAAAAAATACTATTTGGAGAAGCGGCCACCACTCACCAGTCACCACTCAACAGTTCGGCAATTGACATATCCTTTTACTCCCATAAAAAGCGAATCAATTCATTCCATAGTCATCCTGACTTCCCTCCCTCTCTAGCAATTCTTCCATCTCTAATTCTGGACTAAATTTCTTCTTGCCTAAAACTTTACTATAGTATAGAGTCGCTGTAGCTCGCAATAATTGAAATGGATATATATAATATATAAGTGCGAGTATGTGATCTCAGTTATAAAAGTAGTACAGTACAAACTTGTTGACTTTAGAGTTGTATTCAGTTTCTGTTATATATGGCCCCTAATTTTAAAATGAAATATTCAATATTATACGCGTGTTTTCTCCTTGCTTCGTATGCCAGTGCTCATTCCATATCTCGACGTAGCGACGATTGCCCTGTTAGCTGTGAACATGGAAGTGTAGAGGATACTCAAATGGAGGCCGAAAGGATATGGGGGTTAACTATATCTGGGAGTGGTAGCTCAATATGCGATGGAAGATCACCAAAAGCTGATGTCATGATGACAGCCCCTATGGATACATGCCTACGAAAGACGTACATTTGTGAGCTTAATGTGCTTGAAGCTGCTGCTATAGACGATTGTGATGATGGTGATGACGGTGACGATGACGATGACGATGGTGTCGACGGTGATGATGTTGATGAAAGTGAAGCAGAAGACTTATCGGCAGCTTCAGAAGACTTAACGGAAGACTTATCGGAAGATTTTCAGGAAGACACACCAAAAGCGGCAGTCGCGACTGCTACTCCTAGCCAACACACAGTTAGGAAAGACGCTCCTGACCCGGAATTATTTGAGAACCCCTCTGCAGCTGATGGTGTTGTTACCGAGCCTGTGACTCAGAACATACAACCTGGCTCTAAGCTAGAAAAACCGAATGAAGAGTTTGTCATGTCAAATGTAACTCGAAAGGCTGAGAAAGTAACCTCAACTTTGGAAGCATCAGAGGAGGATGTCGTCCCAATAACAATTGTTGTTCAAAATACGACGGCCGATAGTAGCGAGACGTCCACTCCGTTGATGCTGAACAGCCTGTTGGCTCAATAGGACAGTCTGTGTTACCTTCAGTCCAATAATATGGAGAAGAATACACGGCAACTTAGATTCGTGGGACGGAGTGCGGCTCGACCCTTTAGGATGATCTTGCTGCACACTTATGCAAATATCAAATTAAATATTAGTTCAATTGTTAGTCACGCATTGGTATAACCTCATAAAGTGTACGTCTTAATATATGGTTTTCGATTTCTCAACAATAAACGAATTCGAGATCACAGCCCCGTTGAGTTATTCTCCGAGAGTGCCTGCCACATAATACTAATTTTGCCTGAGGATTGCATTCCGTTCTCTTCGTTAATTGACACTATATATTCGAATTTACAAATTCTAGCCCCCTATTGAGTTATTCCCCAGTGATGCCTCCCACATAATACTATTTTTGCCTGACGATTGCATTCCGTTCTCTTCGTTAATCGACACTACAAATCCGAATTTAAAATTTTTCGTATTGTAAAATATCAGTATAAACGCGACGCTGCGTTTCTTTCGATTTCAAAGTACGTGTTCTCTTTATTTCTCGACACAACCCCATCGGTTGATCGGATACTATCCAAACGCTGAATATTCGTCTACGATTGACGAAGTAGATTCGAAGCAGTCCACACCGCCAAGTACTTGCACAAAAAGTATGAACAAGTTTTCAGCACCAAACACACTCACGGAGGTGCAAGGTAATAAAAATTGAACACTTGCAATACACAACCCGAATGTGACTTTTGGCCAAGATAATTCTTGTGTTATGTTAAAGATTTAGTTGATCCGATTAATTCGATTGTACAGTCTAGTCCTTAGTATCGTTCGAGTAGCAAGATCATGCGTTCACCACAGGCAAACGTTACATATGTATCCATATAAATATCCATGTGAGTGCAACTCTAATCTATACACATACAGGACATGGCAGTCTGAATCGTAAATCAACTAAAAACCACATACTAACTAGCATCGAGGACAAACAAAGTGAACTTACCACGGCGTCAGATATCGACCATAAATTGAAATGTATTTATTAGTTCATCCATAGTGACTTTTACTACTGCTGCTACTTACTAGAGTTCGTGCAGGTTGTACGACCGAATGCATAACGAACAATACAACAAGCAGCATTTTTCAATAAATACTATCTCAAGTGTTCATGGTAGATTCACCAATTGCTATATACAATTGTCATGCACTCCATACAGACGCGGTCTTGTAAATATTGCATTAAGTTTGTATCTGATTTGTGTTTTGGAAGGCTGTAATGTTTTTTGGATATATATATTTTGAAAACAAAACAAAAGCCTATTTTCTAAGTTAAATATGGAATGAATTGGGAATATCATATATTTTGCTATGTAGCACTCAAAATTTGGAAGAAATGGGTCGTGCTGCAACTACTTTGTTGTTGTTATATATATATATATATATATATATATTTTAAATAGCAAATGAAAGAAAAAAATGAACATGCTGTAAATATAGTGTACAGCATCTGAGCCCTGAGCCCTGAGCTCTGAGCCCTGAGCCCTGAGCCCTGAGCCCTGAGCCCTGAGTCCTGAGCCCTGAGCCCTGAGCCCTATGCCCTGAGTCCTGAGCCCTGAGCCCTATGCCCTGCTGCTCTGAGCCCTATGCCCTGAGTCCTGAGCCCTGAGCCCTATGCCCTGTGCTCTGAGCCCTATGCCCTGAGTCCTGAGCCCTGAGCCCTATGCCCTGAGTCCTGAGCCCTGAGCCCTATGCCCTATGCTCTGAGCCCTAAGCCCTGAGCCCTATGCCCTGAGCCCTGAGCCCTGAGCCCTGAGCCCTGAGCCCTGAGCCCTGAGACCTGAGCCCTGAGCCCTGAGCCCTGAGCCCTGAGACCTATGCCCTGAGCCCTAAGCCCTAAGCCCTGAGCCCTGAGCCCTGAGCCCTGAGCCCTGAGCCCTGAGCCCTGAGCCCTATGCCCTGAGCCCTGAGCCCTGAGCCCTGAGCCCTCAGGCTTATAACACTGAGGCACTGAGGCCTGAGCTCTACAGTAAAAACCTATGTATATTTCATTGGTTTTATTTTAAAAACAATATTTTTGGTAAGGGCCTTTGGACTCTGAAGTTTGGAGTTTGGCCTTTTGCCCATTTTTCACAGCGGCTTCTTTTTTGGCCTTTGGGTGATATGATCGCTAAACAATGGCTAAATGATGCCCAATTAAATTTTAAAGTTCGATACCTATTAGGGTTTTAGGGTTTGACTAAAACATATATAAATGACCCTACCGTCACTACGACCTATTTCCATTTTCCTCATTCCTGCCCTACAGTCCTAAAAACTGAAATATTTACAGTTCATATTTACATGTTTGCAGTCCCACAAATAGTAACGAGTCGTCATTATTTCAAAAATATGGCCCAGATTTATTTTTGAAACGGTGACGAATCGTCACTTTTTGAAACGTGCGTCAGTTAACTCTCATTTTCCCCCTGAAATATTCATTTAGGCCGGGCGGAGTTTATCGGAATGGATTCAACATTAAATTTCCGTCCAAAAACAAACGTGACCCGGTTATATTTCTCAAAATTTGTCAAGGCAGCACATAAACAAAGACTGAACAGCTAACAGCTAACTCAAACACGTATACACAAGGGTATTTTATTATGATTAGGGGACATCTCGGGTTACCAAACCCCAACCATATCACATACATACATCCACAGCACCAAAGGCGTGAAGGAGATATCCATTCTTTCAACGAGTAATCACATGCAACACGCATTCTACAATGACTACAACATAAGCATGCATCACAATGGACACATTGATACTTCAAAGCACTCGATAGATATAGCAGTGTACTTAGCTGGGCACACAATGGTACCAAATGCCCATCTTTCTATAGTGATCATGACAGACTAATAGTGACTTTTCATTTACCTGTGTGGCGTGCTATGCATGAGAAAGTCAAATCCTCCGGATTATTTTATCCCCTAAATGATCTTAAATCTGGGGTGGCTAAATTGTATAGTGTGATGAAACCAGGTGTGGATAAAAGCACACAGTACACGGAAGTGCTATGTGCTTCTAACAACGCAATGAATTTTCATCAGAAACTGGTTACACGTGTATTTGAACAGCTGTTCATAAATACATTTATCGCCACACGTATACAATGGTTTTATAGTAATAGTGAGGAGGACGCCTGGGATCTTAAAGCATTTAGGAAGAAATGCTCCAAGATATTACCCCTTACAAAGCTCGTCGAACATGCATGCTCTATTCTAATAAGTTAGGCTTTTATGCGCGTGCACTACATCAGGATGATATTTTAGCATTGCAACGGCTTATACAGGAGCAGAGAGCAGCCACCGTGTCAAGAATGAATATTAGACAGCCAGCTATAACGATTAGTCCTACAGAAGTTAAAGAACGTGTTGCAAGTTTGAAGAACTATAGAACTAGCCAAGCTTTTTGTCGTGACGTACGCCTAAATGCACTGCGGACAGATGACGGGGAACATCTCGTGGGGTTGGTTGGCGTCGAAGGTGAAGCAGCTTCCAGGATGAATGGAATAGTATCTCGAGATGCTTATAGAATATGTATTGTATGGGGGTGCAAAAATCACACTTCACAGACGTGCAGGCGTTGCCAAGTTCGTCTGTGCATGCGAGCAAAGGTGGGTAAATGCAAGACATGCTTTGAGCTATTCCGCGAGCCAGGAAGCAGCACAATGATATTATGGAACAAAATGTTTTTTAAAATATGTATTAAAATATTTATTGAATAAAAAGGCTGAAAATTGTCAAAAATGGACGGTCACTCTTGCGTTTTGGCACTTTATTTTTATTCTTCCTAATAATAATCAGGTATAATTTTGAACCATTAGGATAGGATTCCTAAAAAGAAAACAATATCCTGAAATGGGACATTATTATCCAATAAGAATCATGACTTAATTTGTTTTTAGGAAGATGACGACTCGTCACTATTTGAGCGGTGCTAGAGATTTTGTACGAGAGTTGGGTCACGTTGGTTTTATTTACAATATAAAAAATTCAGTACAAATTGACGTAATAATGACGACTCGTCGTTATTTTGTCTGGGACTGGTGATATGTAGCTTTCTTCTATTTTTTATTTTTAAAAGCCAAAACCAAAATCAAACCGTCGATCAGGTATGAAGAATGTCGCGTGTATTGTAGGTGACTGAGGTGAGTACTGACTACCCAGCAGGTGAATTGATGAGCTTATTTTGATAAAAAAAGACTTCTATTATAGTTATTTACGTTTTTAGGTTGGGCGTAATAAAGCTTCACAATTGTTCTCTGTATTGGTTTTTAGACTTTTGGTACGCTACAAACCTCAGCCGACTGACGAGAGTGACGGAACCGGGTTTTATGTACACGCTTTAAAAATAAAATAGAAATATAGTCATCTATTAGAAAACCCCCGAGTAGTGCTGCCATTGCTGTGGTATTCTTCTTTACTCATCCTATACTGACGCCATGATGCCAGTGGCCAGTGATTGCTGAATAACTTTCTATCGAATAGAAATTAAGGAAAGAATCGAACTGCTTTTTATATGCAGACTGCATCACAACTCCTAAACCAGACACCCTGTGTGAGTGACTGAGTGTGCGTGTGCACTGTGCACTGTGCAGTTGTGCACTGCTGAGCAGTGTGCCTGTATAGGCCACACAGGGTGAGAGGAAAAGGGGGCTACAAGCCTGGCTCCTGCAACTCTGTACTGAGGTCTCACCACAGAGTGCAGCTAACGTCAATAAGTTATACGTAGTGCAGATACAATTTGAACGTTAACCATACGGTTTAACTTTTATAAAAATACTATATGGTCGAAATCGTGGATTTTGCACTTTAGTACTGCACCTATATTCAACAAAACCCGACACGTATAGGAAATAATATATGACCTAGAAAACTGCACCTAAACAATATCGGTTGTTGTATATACGATATAAAAGCTTAACGTTAAATGTTATTTTTTAACTTTTTGACGTTAGGGAGGACTACACTCTGCACTGTCTGCAGTTTACGTCCTGCAGGCTGTAGGTTGCAGCTTAACGACAATATGCACTGGCTGTCAGGGCTCAGGCAGACAAGTACTAGCAGTCTGGCAGCCAGGCGCACAGCTACAGAGCCTGCAATTACTAACTGAGGCATACTGGATCTGGCACACTGGCACAGTCTCACAAGGCAGCAGATTCTACTCAGAGAGCTCTACTGAGCTGTTGAAACTGAGCCAGAGACTTGGAGAGTATTTGTTTTTTTTGTTTTGGGTTGTTTTTGTTTTTAGAAAACAAAACAACAGTTAAAAACTAAATATAGATGAGAAAATCAAAATATATATTTACAACGTATACAAATTACAACATATTTACACAAACTCATCAGAGTCACAGAATACAGGCTACACAGTCTATTTTGTTTTCAACAAAACAAAAGTACAACAGTAAACAAAGTCGTCACAGACTCGCGTCTCAACTCTCAACTCTCACAGACTCACAGAGTAACAGTCACTGACAGAGCTCAATCAGTTCTGGTGGATTGAGCAATGAGCATAAGTGCTTACTATACAGATCTAACTTATTTTATACAAACGTCTGTCCCTTATCATGACTCATACTGCACCGGGAATACATTTTTTTAGAACCACTATACACTGGTGCAAAAAAATATTAACTATTTTGCAAATTAAAAACAGTCCCCCTCTGTGACAACTTGAAAACTTCGTACGTACCTTGGGGCTCTAAGCGTGCACCCGCAGCGACAACCAAAGTGCCTTTCACAAAGTAGACATTATAAACGAATACGCGTATGTAGCAGACCTAAGGTCCTAAGCGTTGAGACTTGAGCTAGCCTTCCTACTCCATAGCAGACTAAATTACTAAACTTGTTTTTAAAAAATAAAGTTTATATATGTAGAAAGCCAGGCCAGACCACAGCCCACAAGGAACAAGCTCCCCAGGGCAGTGACTGTACCAGACATGAGACTAAACTCCAGACGCAACGTATCTCTTCTTCGGCTCTGTATTTTTTGTTTAGATCTGCATTGGACGACTGTTGAAACAAATGCCAAAAACAAATACGTAAAAAAGAAATACGTACACTTTTTACTTTTTGGCATATTTATTACTTCTTTCGCTTCTCCTTTCTCCGTTCTCCTTGTATTTTTCAAAACAAATACAAAATGCGTGGCCCACTGGCCGTTCGGCTTCACTTATTTAGGCTGCTTAGGCGAACAGTATTAATTATTCGATATTTTTTGTTAAAAAAAAGGAAACAAAACAATTACAAGGTTATAAATGAATAAAAACTGAACTGACGAAAGATCTAAAAATATTCCAACGCCGTATGATAGGAGTCATAGGACTTAAAAAAAAGGAGTTAGGAGTCAATCCTAAAATCCTAAGAGTTTTATTTTGGGCAAGTTTATGTTTTTTTTATTTTTTAAAACAAATATACTGTTTTTTAAACAGGGCCGGGCAGCGGGCAGCCGGGGGAGGGGGGCGTGGGGCTCTTATGTATATATATATATACTAGGGTTTTTCGTTTTGTTTTTTTGCTCTTCTTGTGAATGGAAACAATCACACTAAATTTGTTTTGTTTTTTTGTAATAGAACTACCAGTATTCACAAGTACTGTAGTAGAACAGAACAAAAAGTACTGATGAGCAGAATTCGTCATCGCAACAGGTATTCTTTACTTTAAACGGCTTCAAAAAAAAACAAATGAAAGTACGTGGGGACTATATATTACAGATATACATATACACATAGCATATTATAGATATATTTACATATACACATGACTACAGACTGATACATCAACAGTGTTCGAAGCTACACCATCAAAACAAGCGTTGCATCCTCCTTCATCCTCGTCATAGTACGATTCTGTGTTAAATTCTGGTTGTTCTTATATGCAGGAACGGCAATCGGCCAACGGGCACGACAATAGTAGGATACATACAACATAGTACAGCTCCGTTTACCACTCGCAACCGGGTCAGTACACTCGGGCAAGCACATAGACAGTAATCCGAACAGCGAATTACTCACAGAAATTAAAGATGACGTCGGAAAAATCATCGGGGAGGCCTTTGCCGACTATTCCGCATCTGGAAGGTATGTTGTTTCGCCATTTGAAACTTGTTTACAACTATATGTGCATAATCTTCAATTTCAGAACCTATAGACTATAAAAGATATATATATATATATATATGTGTGTGTGTGTGTGTGTGTGTGTGTGTATGTGTTTGTGCACGTGCACGTGTGCATGTATATATATATGTATATATACATTTTGATTATTTATTAATTTATATTTATGTATACCTATATATCTATTTACATGTATGTATATATGTATATATATACATATATATATGTATATATATATATATATGTATATATATATACGTATGTATATAATATATGTATATGTATATGTACATACATATACTGATGTATTTACATTAGTATATATCTATATGTGTGTGTGTGCGTGTGTGGCTGTGTGTACACAAATGCGTGTCTCATTTTTCAGTCGGCCTTCAGGTAATAATTTGATTGCATTGGACTAAACCATACTAAGTATAATGATTTATCACTGACCGCAATCGGAGACGCGTGTATTTTTGGATGACAGTTTTTTAAGTCGTGCGCTTGTACTATTGATAGGGAGCATACGAAACTATTCTCACACCCATGGGCATAGAGTCGGGTGATGCGACCGTGCTCCGTGTTTACTTGCTGTGCGTACTACATGGGATATATATATATGTATATATATATATACATATACATATATATATATATATATATATATATATATATATATATACATATATATATATATATGTATGTATATATTCATTTATATATATATATAATATATATATGTATATGTATGTATATGTATATGTATATATTCATTTATGTATGTATATAAATATATATGTATATGTATGTATATGTATATGTATATGTATATATATATATATATATATATATATAGGCCTGGAACATTTGAAACACCTTGAGTAGTGCTTTTAGAATCGTACTTATTACATCGAAGGTTTAGTGCGCATTTCCGTTGTGTCATATACAACTTTCTTTTTAGTATGTCCAAAATATCTAAGAATGCATAACCTGGTGATACCGGGCCTGAATGACGGTATATTTATCATATATATATATATATATATATATATATATATATATATATATATTACGGGATACTTCATCCGGGGATACATACTTCTTTCCGCTAGTACCAATACGTAGCTCTTCGATCGTTTTCTGCCATACAGACCCAGCATTAGATCCCAACTTTGAGTTCTACCAGGAAGTCATTCAACCGGCTGGAGGTATATCCAATACAAACCTGAAAAAGAACCAAAAACTGGGCTCAGGCCAATTTGGTGTGGTGTTTTCAGGAATACTTAAAAAAGATTCAGTACAAATTGAATGCGCGATTAAGGAACTACTTGCGGGACAGGTATGTGCAGCGACCCTTCTTGAAATAAACAATGATTACTTGAAGTATTGTTTTCTCTATCGTACTTGATTTGAAGGCCGATGTGTGCGCTTAAATACATATACATATATGTATATATATATATATATATATATATATATATATATATATATATATATATATATATATATGGGCAATCCATGTTAGAGTATCTAGGATCTATAGTTGATTGAGCGAATGTCCGTTTCATCGCCTTTCCTTTCTCCGTCGACTAATAGTTTCGAAAGCGTATGTCTATATTGTGCATTAGCCCGCAGTCACACTTTGGGAGTTCATCTCTACTCAGATGTATCTGCTCTGGTGGTACTAATATATCACCGAGATTCCCAGTACAATCTGGCATAGTCTACGTCAACACAACATCCAACACATGAGTCTATTTGTAGATTCTTCCCCGATATAGTTGTTATTTTTACCTACCCGTTTCCTACGCCCGCAGAGTGACGAAGAGATCCGCAAGTTCAAGAAAGAAGCAGCTCTGATGATGGAGGCCCACAGCCCTAATGTGGTCAGCTGTTTCGGTGTCACTATTGACGAGCCTATCTGTATCATTCAAGAACTCATGCCATTGGGAGACTTACATACGTACTTGAGGACGCAGGGGGCTCGGAGATCTACTATAACCGTAGGCGAACGGTACTATCTCAGGTAGGCAACTCTGTGTGTGTGTTATATGTGGACGTGAGTATGAACTATAGCCGTAGGTGCATGGTCCCATCTCGGGTAAGCTATTCCTTGTGCATCCTGTGTGTACGTGTTTACGTGTGTGTACGTATGGTAGATATATTGCTCGAACTATAGCATTGTGTGAGTGTCCGTTCGATCGGGTTGTTCTGAGTGTTTAAGTGTGATGCATGCTAGTGTAAAGGCGAGGAGCTATTCCACCCGTAGGTCTCTCGTACTATCTCAGATAAGTAGTTCGTGTGTATGTATGTAGTTGTATGTACAGTATATTGCTCGGGACCGCCTTGTGTGTGAGGATATGGTCGAAGTGGTGACCGACGTACAGATTCCAGGACACAGGTACAACTGTAGTCTAATTCCTCTTTAATTGTCTTCTACCCACACAGCTACCAGATCGCCAACGGCATGAACCATTTAGCGCAGCACGGCATTGTACACAGAGACCTTGCGGCTCGTAACTGTATGCTGGGACACCCTACACCCAGAACATTTGGTATTCCTGTGGTCAAAATAACTGATTTTGGACTGTCTAGGTCGGTGCAAGAAGATTCGAATTACTATAAAATGAATTCGGATGGCAAGGTATGCAGATTGTATGTATCTATATACTTATGTTAGATATATATGTGTATATGTTTATGTGTATATATAATTGAACTTTATTTTTTAACTAATTGAACAATATGTAAATTCAAGCTGGCTTAACTATTTTATATTTTATATTGTCCCACTCATCAGGTGCCCATACCTTGGATGGCTCCCGAGACCCTCAAAGAATTTAAATTCACGGAAGCAAGTGACGTCTGGAGTTTCGGTGTGACTATGTGGGGTAAGTAACCCTCCGAGTACTTAAACCTTGTCTATCTTTAGGGGGAAATGGTTGATGTGAAACCATTACGCTATGGCCGATATGTTGTTTTACGTACGAGTGGGTGATGAAATGTAGGTACGTATAATTTTAAGTATATGTATGTATGAGTATATGTAGATATATATATATATATATATTTGCACATTTTGCACATTTTTCACTCCGATGTTATAGACCTACTTTCTGTTTGGTCGACATAATAGTACCAGGAATGTTCTGATGTCATTCATATTATATTTATTGCTGGTGCTTAATAGATTTCTTACAGTAAGCTTCGTTTGCGATATAATCATATATACTTTTAGATCGAACAACAGATACATCTCTTTCCTCAATTTCAAGTTTATACTAGTTGTAATCAATACTGGGAAAAAACTCATGGATCTGCATATACTATATATACACATCAAGTACGGAAACATCGACACTTATAGCGCCTATCGCTAAGCTATTGAAATACATGCTAAACTCCTAGGTATATATCTTTTGTCCCTTTTTGTAAATATAGAAATCTTCTCGGACGCGGCAACGAAGCCATATGCAAACGTCGCCGCAAATCCGTTCGCCATCTTGCAGGTATGTGGAGTGATGAGTACTCCATTGCTCGCAATCTTTCGGTTAAATCACATACCGCACTCTGTGTGAGAGTATTCATCTACCGAAACGTCCCAGTTTGTATATTCATACAGTATTACATACATACATATATACATATATATAGATGCATACATACATAAATAAACTCAATTATATCTACAAATATCTCTCCGCTTACACTCGCACTCTGCTCTGCTTCACAGTACATAACATCAGGTCAACGTTTGCACCAGCCGACTGGGTGTCCGCAAGAAGCGTACGACACTATGTTAACTACCTGGGACAGCGACAGAACGACACGCCCATCGTTCTTTAACCTTTCATGCACCAGTATGTATTTTGGGTATAATCTATGCCTGTCTTGGGTGTCTGGTATATATATATATATATATATATATGTTCAGATGTAATAGTGGATACATGCGCAAATACGTCTATGTATTCTATCAATATATGTATACATATATACTATATATTATATATTATATTATATTATATTATACTGACTATTCTATACTATACTAACCTCAATCGCCATAACACACCACGCACAGTCGGTTACTGCTTCATCCCGCACTGTGTCACACCGGTGACGGTGATAGTCAAAGGCAAGTTCTCGTTGATTGTGATGAAAGATGACATCCCCTCTGGCGGTGACTACTACGACAACATACTCCACCCCGACGGCGAGGACTACTATGAGTACTCTGAGTTTGAAGATACAATGCGACGGGTATGTGATATGATGTGTATGTATGTATGTACGCATTCATGTGTTGATGTGTATGTATGTATATACGTATTCATATATGTGTGTTGATGTGTATGTATGTGTGTACCTATTCATATTTGTGATATGATGCGTATGTATGTGCATCCGCATTGATATATGATTGTACATATTCATGCGTGTGCGAATGTGTGTATTTGGGTCGAAGTAGGTGCTTATAATACATTGATATGCATATGGACATGTATACAAGTGTGCATTTGTCGTATATGGGAACGCCCGGGCCTGTACACTCACAGGTACATCTTTCTGCACCCCGATAAAAACGGCCACTCTACTGTGTATAGATGTGGCGTTTTGTGCTACAGATACGTCCACTGAGATATACTTACGCCTCTGACTGATCGAGTACACAGACATGTATGCTCTACCCAAATAGATACACGTGTTCGTATAGGAACAGGTAATCCCTAAACCCTGAAGCCGTTAAAACCTTAAATTTAAAGAAAGAGTACATGTATGCGCATATACATATACATGTGCATAAACTCGTGCTGCCACACATTCCGTTAAAATTCCCATAATTATACATGAAGGGGTTACACATAGTCAGTACATATACAGACACATATACATATAAATACACGTACATATACGTATCCATCTTCATACCCATAGATATTACTTATACATACGTATTCATCTCTATATCAATATATATACATATACATATGCATATACGCATTCATCTTTACATCCAAATATATACATACCTATTCAACCCCATTCTGTTTTCATATACATAACAGGAAGGCGCCAGTCCTATGCCTCTGATTGGCGCTCCAGTAGCCATAGAGGCAACGAGTACACACAACTCACCCATGACACAGGCCGCGGATATGGGAACGTCTACGCCTGTGGCTAAGCAGAAGCCAACTACCACAGCCACGAGGTTAGCTATGCCGCATGATATAGATGCCAGCAGCAAGGTATGGTGTGTGTGTGTAGGTAGGGCTGTTCTCTGTGTATTGGTATATATATATATACAGTTATATATTTACATATATACATATATGTGTGTGTGTGTCTGTTGTCTGTGTATAGATGGTCGAGAGGCATGGTTGGTGCTGGTAGAGGTGTGACAGTGTAGTTGGCGTGTATGTTTGTGTCAATGCAGATGCAGATGCGAATCACCACAGCCACGAGATATTCCTATTTGTTCACAAACTCCTATCAGGCCCTCTATTGCAATACATTCTAACATGCATATTATTATTATTATTGTATTAAATATACTCACTCATATTACAATATATTATTATATATATAAATATATATTCATTTATACATTTCTTTCTGCACAATATACATAGGTACCTATCGCAGATGAATTAACCGGAAAAGGACAGAGAAGTGGATTCTTCAAGGGAAGAAGTCGAAAATTCTGGATCATATTCTGGTCTGTGGTAGCCGCTATAATCATAATTATCGCTGGTGCCGGTGCGGGCGTTGCCATAGCAACGGTGAGTTGCTGTTTTACTTATGTTTCCTGGGACCTACCTTGTTTGATTATATATATATATATATATTGATATATTCATCTATATAATACGTATGATATGTGCGTATGTGTGCGATAATAAAAGTGTATCGTTCCGGTCTGCACCGCAGCTCATCGACTTGGATCCGCTACGGATTGTATTCTTTTTTCTTACATATTTTCTATTCTACCCACTCCATACGTATTTCATTGTATTTACTTGTACGTATTTCATTGTATTCGCATATACGTATTATATTGTATTCACGTGTATCTCTATACCTTTTCTCAACTGTTTTACGTTTTCAACCTTGCAGAGCGGCTCATCCGATTCTTCGACGTCCAATCTGTGCGAAAACGTAACGTGTACAAACCCCGATTACATCTGTAATAGCGCCAGCGGCATATGCGATATAGCTGGTATGTCTGCTGAGCGACTGTTTGATGATATGAAACTGATATGAGGTTTATAATATATATATATATATATATATATATATATATATTGTGTGCGTGTGCGTGTGCGTGTGTGTGTTTTACTAGAATCGATGTTTTCTTCCTCCATGTATGCCACTTCTCGTTCACGCGCCATTGCCCAGTTGCCATTCTCAACCCAACACACAGCACAATCACAACTCTAAATAAACTATATACTCACAACCTTACACTTACAACCCTTACACTTACAATCCTACACTCACAACCCTATCCCATCCTTACAGCACCAGCAAATCCCGAAGTGACTCAAAGCATATCTCCCAATATAAGTCCTAGTCCAAGTTCTAGTTCTAGTCCAAGCCCTAGTCCTAGTCCAAGTACTAGTCCGAGTGTGACCGCCTCTGCCAGCGCCAGTCCCACCGCTAGTTTATCGCAGCTTGCGTCTCCCTCCACTACGCCCACTTTCAGTTTTAACCCTACCCCTAGCGGTCTACCTGTAGCCACAGTCACAGCCATACCTGTGTTTACTCTTACACCTACCCCCACTGTGACGGCCCCTATAGTAGCCGTTTCCACGAGTCCTGCGGCCTCAGTGGTACCCAGTGTTCTGCCTACTGACTCGACGATGCCTACAGCAACCCCAGCGGCTTCGCCAGCTGCGTCGGTTGTTCCATCACCCGCGGGAACCCCGATGTCTACTCCGGAATCTACTCCGAATCCTACCCCGGCAGCTACAGCCGACCCTACCACAGAGCCTCCCATAGTAGTGACCACATCCACGACCATCGAAGAACCGACTACAACTGAGGAACCAACCCCTGAGGAACCAACCCCTGAAGAAACTACACCGGAGGAACCAACACCCGAAGAAACTACACCCGAAGAAACTACACCCGAAGAAACTACAACTGAGGAAACTACAACTGAGGAACCAACCCCTGAGGAAACTACACCTGAGGAAACTACACCTGAGGAAACTACGCCTGAGGAAACTACACCTGAAGAAACTACGCCTGAGGAAACTACACCTGAGGAACCAACCCCTGAGGAAACTACACCTGAAGAAACTACACCTGAACCGACGCCTGAGACACCCGACGAACCCGCAGCCGAAGAACCGCCAGCGGACACGCCCTTGGAGCAGGCAGACGAAGTGGCCCTGGTAGAGCGCTGAGTGGGATACTTAGAGTGCAACCTGTTCAGGCCGGGACCGTTGAGAACAAGGATGCATATCGTCTATTGGTAATAGACAATTAATCAGGAAAAGGGTATGCGGGGCCAGGCACGCCCGGTAGGACGCAGGGCAGTCGGCGCGTAGCACACCTTGTTGCTGACTGGGGTTTAGTGAAGAGTGACTGGAGTCTCGTTCTACTGTGGAATGGTTGATTAGGGCCGTTCTCAGACAAGCAAGCCCTAAAAAACTGTATATGGGTTTATTGGCCACACCAAAGGTTGCATGGCCTCCTCCTCACTCGGCCTGCGCTATATCGCGATCCGTTATATATATATATATATAAGAATACTAAAAAGGCGATCTGGCTTACATAGTCGCGTTGGAACGTACGCGGATGTTTGATGCCGATAAGCTGCTGTAAGGGCTGGTGTGCATGGCATACCTGGTTGGTGTGTCGATTGGACGGAGATCCCAGAGGTTGTGTGGGTAGGAAGTCTTTGCACTGTGTCGTACGTCGGCTACTGCAGAACCAATGATCCACATTTGTCAATGCAAGGATATGGGGCCATCGGGTTTCTAACGGCCTCCCAGCTGGTACTACTATACGGTGTGAATGATGAGATACATGCAGGAAACCAAATTTTACAAGCTATGGAGCGGTATCGCTTTGGGCGGTGAGAAATTCTCGAGATGTCGTCCGTAGACAGATGTGCTTCTAGAAATAGCACACACTGAGACCCCGCTTTGAACGGGCTTCGGGTTATTGCACCCAGAATGCTATATAGTGGACATGCCACGGCACACCTTAACAAACTATGGTTATGTACATAGACCATGTGTATTTTGGACTCTCGATCGCCCGGTTTCTACAGTAGTCGTCGCTCGAAGTGTCAAGGCAGCACACATTCAACATTTAAACACTAAATAACCTTTGAACTGGTTGGTTCTCAGGAAATTAGGAGTGGTTTTGGCCAGTGTGCTGGGGTAACGTTGTTATCAATTCATGTAAGTTGGTAATATACAAATACAATGTAGCTTGACTCAGAGCTACAAAGTTCTCAACTAAAACAACAAACGTACTGAACTATATTATCTCATTGCACCATAGCCCCACCAAGCAACAGTTGATGAATATGAGAATTGAAATAAACAAGCCGGTTCTTTTTTTTTTAGTATGCAGGCAACACATTAATATCGGGACAGGTAGAAACCTTTCTCTCTGTGTTTGAACCTAACTAAGTTTTTCGGTTGATGTGAACATTACCATGTGCTACATTTCTTACGCACAATTTCCCCAAAATTTATTAGAATACACCAAAACAGTCGATAATAAACTTGATCGATTCTGTTCATAAATTGAGAGTCACAATAGGTTATAAGTGATAATATAGACAACGACTCTCTGCTGCAGATTGAAGCCAAATCACTCACAGTGGACGGCGAAGGATACGCCACCCTCCTTGGTCCACACCTCCACCCCACCGACCGACCACTTCTTAGCAACTCCCAGCGACGTCCGGAAGCCTATCCTTTGACTCACCAACCCGTAGTCACCACCACCACACACACCACCCAGAATGTTACCTGCTAACGACAAAAACCACCCCAAGTGGACATGAACCATACACCAAGTATACCGCTGACCTCCGCCCACTACTTGCCTATGACAGCTCCGCGGCTACGGACATGGCCGCCTCGCAATTAGCCATTGCTAACAAGGACACCGGAGCTTATCTGCGCGCTCATCAAGTACTCCTCCGATCCTTATTCACTGCACGCCGGACATCTCTGCACAACGATATTCTGCTCAGTCACCCATGGCTTCTACTTAAGTTCTGATACGTCGCTTCAAGCACATTTCAGCAAAAGTGCGGAAGAACATCAAACATGCATATCTCAGGAAGTTTCAACTCAAGGACAACGAACCCCTTCGAGAGTGATCCTACCGCTATGAACTTTTGATCCGCCACACTCGCGAACAAAGGGCTGCCTTCTCTCCGGACTACACGCAAGACCTGTTCCTCTCTGGCCTCCCAGTGTTCTACCAAGTACAAACTAAGGGTTATCTCTTGGGCCGATCGACCAACTCACGCAGCATCATCTCCATCCAAGACCTCTGCTTATATGTTGAGGTGTGTGAGACCACGAACAACATCCGGCCGCACACCGTTGACATAGTTACACCAGCCACTGTTGATCGCATCAGTACACAAATCGAAGCGCTCACTAAACGCATGAATGTCCTGTCCTCCAACATTACAGTCCCACCCGCTCGCAAATTCCAATGCTACGTCTGTTAGTCAAGCCAACACCACTCGGACCGTTGTACCAAAGCTTGTGGCAAGCGTGAAGATAAGACGCATACATCTCGCGAATGTGCCAATACCGCCATGAACTGTACCAACTGCAACAGGTCCCAATCACCACCTCGCACCCCCTCTCATTTTAAACGAGTGGTCAAGATTACACAAACTGTCTCAGCATGAATTGAATGAATCTCAACTATTGATGTTCAATTCCCGCGCACGCCAAACGTTAACAAATATCGAGCAAGGATCTTTCCCCTCCAAATGGCTGACGAATCTACCAACATCATCTTACCACATTTTGGCATGACATGCATCAGCAACAACATTGTCCATACAAGACAATGGCTTCCGCCTCGTCTACCCCGCGAACACCCACACATGTGTAATTACTAAAGGGTTGCACACAATTACTATCCCCAATACACGTGGTGGCTACCATGTCACTTTCGATCAATTCAATTTATTTAATCCCACAACGGCTAACACTACCCATGACAGCTAACACTAATACCGTCAGCCTGCCGCCCTTCCCCCATAGCTCCAATCCATCCGACCCCAGCCAGAACTCTCCACCCACCCAACAAACCACCCCCGCCAGTCGACCCTACTCTTTCTAGCACTCCATCACGTGCTGTTACTTCCATGACTTACGACGAATTCCACAGGAACAACGGCCACCTCTCCCGCAAGAAAACTATTCTTCTCGCTAAACAACGCGGTATACAGCTATCTATACGTTGCCACCAAAGCATGGCAACTCAATCCTGACGAGTGGCAACAAGCGATGACACATCTAGATTGACAACCTACCATTGATATCTGTACCAGATAAATTCAATGCCCAGGCTCCCAGATACGCTGGGCACGAGGGTCGCAGCGTCCACACGGACTGGCTAGATGTAAATCTACTTCTCGAGAAGGCTTACGGGAACCCGTTGGCCATCGTTATACAACTCCGACCTTGTGACAAGAAGTGGACGGTTGTCAGAACACGCTTTCAGAGCGACTCCTATATTATTCGCAACACGGCATGCACGTTCCTCCGACACGCCACTACAGCAGTCGAAAATCCCACCCGAATTTACACTTTGGTGGCCCTCATCGGTCCGCTTCCCACCGCTGTCGGCGGCTCCTCTGCCTTTAGATCCGCCATTATCCACGCACGTGGAGGGTTGCCCATGACACTACCGACACCATCTATGATCCTGGGGAGAAACTGCACATCGACCTTCAAGATCCCATACCTCCCAACCGGGACGGTAACATCTACACCCTGAATATGGTGGACGCAGCTGCTACTTTTGGTAGCCACAAAAACCTCCCAAACAAAATGCCTCTTGAACAGCAAGTGGAGGGGTTATTGACACATATTCCCCGACACTGGAAACCCCACACACTTGTGTCTGACGGTGACTCTGTTCTACAGAGTGGAATCATAAAAACACACATCACCTCTACCCGGGCCCACAGCCAACTCCATATCCGATGTACTGACACCGAGTCATGAAACTACCGTTGGCGTGTTAGCGTGTGATTCTAAGTACGTCCAACAGTTGTTATCTATGAATGTCAACTAGATGGTTGTTGCCTTTGCGGCTTTAGATGAAGCGTAGGTCTGGTTTATCAATAATAAACGCGCCGTTGTGACACAAACTGAACCGATGGGGAACAAAAACCTCGCCGCACTCAGTGAGGCAAAGAAACAGCACAAACCAACAAGAAGAGCAAGCCAAGATTGAGAAGAAGCACCTTGCTGTCTTGAGCGATGGCAAGAAACAGCAGAAAATGGATCTAAAGAGAAAGCTAAAAGCAGGGCAAGCCAAGATTGAGGAGAGGCACCTTGCTCCACTGAGCGAGGCTAGAAAACAGCACAAAACAAGTACTTGCAAAGGCTGAAGCAGATGTGTGAGAGCAGGAGCGACTGTTGGCTGAAGATGCGGCACAACAGGCCACAGAAAAAGTTGACTGAGAAGAAGCAACTGGCGGTGATGAGTGAGAAGAACAAGCAGCACAAGCTGGGCTTGGCTGAGATCAAGGTCTTGAAAAGGGGTTAGAAGGCAAAGCCCGACGAAGCGGCTACGGAGGAGGATTCATAACGGACTGCAGGACAGGAACAGCTTGGGTATGCAGTTTTAACGGTTTTAGGTTTAAGATTTACCTTGCTGGGTCGAGTATGCAGTTTCAGAAGCACAAGGAAGCCGTTCGTGCAAGTGCTACGGCGACATAGAGAGCGATCGTGAATTGAAGGACAAACCACGTGACTCCAGTGTCGCTCCGGGAAGGGAGGAGAGAGGATTTTTTGCTTTATAAAAGCGTACCGCGACGGATCTGGACCGGAACAACAAACATTCATTCTGTTCTTCAATAATGCTTGCCGTCATTTTGGCGCGTACAATAGTTGTATTGTCCTTTTTTTTAGCCTTCTATTCTATATGCGTGATGTGGAGTATGCGTGTTTAACAGGTTGGGGTTGTGAGGTCGGACACTAGTATATATACCGGTTTTGTGGTCTCTGGTTTGTATGTCGGATGTGATAGTTGTTATGAAGTGGTGACTGTTATCTAAACGGCCCATTCAATAAAGTACAAATCCAATTTTAAACTCGATTTCATCATATCTCATCGCTGTCCGCTTGCATGTAGGTATGCTATATATTCCATATGAATCTATTTATACCCATAGAATGACTTGACTGGGATTATCCTGTTACTTAGTGAGTTCGCTTTCGTTGTCCAGTTCCGCTCACATAGTTGCCAAACTAGGCGTATCCCTCAAGGGGTTCTAGTAGGCGGGGACCCATGACCACTCCTGCATTTCGGTCATATATATTGTGACGTCCCGGTTTGGTTTTCAGGTGATATCGGTATCTGCGGTGAAGTTCCGGATACCCACCTCCATACCACCCATCAAATTCACACCCAGCAGTGGACAATTATCTGACTCTCGCAGTGTTGCCAAGGCAACCTATCATATCACCCACTCATATCACCGTACTGATCTCATCCAGACATACAGGGATATGCCTCGCCCTATGAGGATGAGAGCCGGTAGTACCCTACGGTAAGTAGTAGTGTACCAAGTGTAGTACTAACCCCCCGAGCTTATAGACTGTGGCTGTAGTTCGATGCCAAGTAGTAGTGTGCCAATTGTAGTACTAACCCCTAGAGCTTGTAGACTGTGGCTGTAGTTCGCCACGGTCTATTGACTGGTTTGTGTCCCCTGCCAGTACTATCACAAAGCCTCGAGAGACACTCGACCCACATTGGTATTCGAGAACACACCTCGTACCACCTACTGTAGATACTGTAGGCCCGAGATCGCCGTCGGCCATACGACAAACACTGACAAAGCTTTTTCTCTATCCGCTCTCTCTTATACGTCGCAGTGTCCCGTTTCGGTACTTATCATCAGCACACACCCCATGGGGCTGGATTTCCAATCCGTTGGCGTTGTTGTCATGGCAACCGGATGGTGCGTATTTGGCGCACTCTTCCTGTCGTCTCATCGATGCATCGATAGGGGCAACCCAGACTACATGTGGTCAAACGGATGAGGACTATAATCCACGCGCGCGACCTCCAGCATCACCTTCCATATATATATATATATACTTCCATACGAATTGTATGAGGTATACGAAACCCGCTAAACCACCCAACAAAGCCTCTAATCCCGCCCCATAGTTCACTCCCGAATGAGGAAGGTATCCGACCTCAGGGCAATCCGGTCCGAAAACTCGAACTTATCGGCCGTATTGGACCAGGAAATGGGGTGCTGCATGTGAAACCCTCGCTCGGTCATGAGGTCGATGAACTCCCTATCCCCAGCGTCACAGTCCTTCCCGCTAAAGCAGTGGTACAATTCGCACCCAATCACCTTGGGCGGGTGCAGGCCCGAGAAGAACCGGTCCGATCCTTCTTTGGACAGGGCAAAGCGCTCAAAGCCCTCGATGTCAATCTTCATCCCGGCGATGGGGGTCTGTGTGGTGTCTAGTATATCATCTAGTTTGGCAATGGTGACGAGTGAACGCTCACTGTACTGATTGAGAGTGTCGCCGTCCTTGAAGGCCTGAAGTGCTGTGGTGTTTCGAGTGAGTTGGAATTTAGGAGAGAGATCGAGAATTTAGGAAAGGAATTTGGGTTCTAGGGGGTGTATAAGTGTATTGGCTTATATACAGACTTTGGTACAGGACATTAGATTTGAAAATGAAAATAGAGAACGAGAATTGAAAGAGGTCATGTAGACACGGTAGCATAGAGTTGATTACGAAGCGGAATTCACATAATATATACATGTAGGTTTGTGTGCGAGTGAGTGCTTGGAGGATGACGACGTATACGTATATGTGAAACATGTGCATATTCAAATACGTGTATATCTTTATAGGTACGTATGTTGTACATCTTTGGTACAATCTCTAACTCTGAAATAAATCACCGCACCCATTACGGAAAATAAGTTTATAGATCGATGGCACAATAAGAATCATCAATATGTACGTAACTAGTTTACAACTATTATGTACGTAACTAATTGGCAACTATTATGCACGTAACTAATTGGCAACTACTATGTACGTAACTAATTGGTAACTATTATGTACGTAACTATTTGGCAACTGTTATGTACGTCACTAATTGGAAACTGTAATGTACGTAACTAACTGACAACTATTATGTACGCAACCAATTAGCAACTATTATGTACGTAACTAATCGGCAACTATTATGTACGTACCTATTTGGTAACTATATTGTACGTAACAAACTAACAAAGATATGCGACATCCACGAGCTTTATAGACAGTATATGAGTTCTAGGCATGCCACTTCTACGAACAGACTGTAGTATACAAGTCATACCTGTCGAACTGAAAGGACGAATCCATACGTACGCGTAAATACAGATATATATCTTTGTACTCAATCCATACCTAACTAAGTACAACACCCATCTACACACACACACATAACACACAAAGTAAACACATACATGACAAACAAAACACACAAAGCACACACACACACATGAGAAACAAAACACACACACACATACACACATGAGAAACAGAACACACACACAGATACACACATGAGAAACAAAACACACACACATACACACATGAGAAACAAAACACACACACACACATACATGAGGAACAAAACACACAAAGCCCACACACACACATACACACACATGACAAACAATAAACACACAAAGTACACAAAGTAAACACACCCTCTGCACCGCAGATCGTATGGCCGTCGCCCACATTCTTATTATCGCTCATGACATGACATGTTGCCTTTTCCACACCCAGGCCAATCGGGAGCACAGTGAGCTTCCCCTCAAACTGCGGGTTCAAGCACTGGGTGATCTTTAACAGACGCACATTCTCGTGCATAGGCTCGACTGCCAGTACACTGTAGCCCAGATCTAACCCAACCAGCGTCCAGTACCCTACATTGGCACCTACATCCAGGAAGATGCCTGTGTATGTGTGTGTGTATGTGTAAGAAGACGTGTGTGTGTATGCAGGGGTGTGTGTGGATACAGAGAGGTGCGCGTGATTTGTGGGTAAGAGTCCAGTACCCTACACTGGCACCTACATCCAGGAAGATGCCTGTGTATGTGTGTGTGTATAAAGACGTGTGTGTGACTATACTATAGTTGGTGTCCATAGATAAGGCACAAGCATGAGATAAAAGTCCTTATAGATCGGTCGTAGAGTATCCTCCAGTCCATAGAATGCATTGCGATACAGAACGGAACATTCGAGCATGCCTGAACCACACCAGCTAACGGGGGAATCCGCGATAGATATGGTTGCTAAGCAACGGATAGATCGACACAATACGAGGTAGGTATGTACAACGAACATGTGGACGGGCACGGGGTGCTACATGCATGCGGTTTTTAGTGTTTAGTGTCTGACATCATTTCTGAAGTTGAACACGCTATGACCGGACTCTCATGCACTCAAGCAACACAAACACGCGTGTATGTACACACACACACAAGAAAGGAGAGTGGTAACTAACGTGAAACACGCACATACTATGGCACAACCTATCAGGCAAGGGGTGTACGTGTATATGGGCACCCTCTCGGATATATACATGGACGTATGTATAGAACTTTACGAACCTTCGTTGCACCGATATGGTTGTATGTATCACATACGAATATTAGTACATGTATCAATACAAATATATATATACTAAATAGTACATGTATCGGGAACTTAGTAAATAGTACATATATAAAATATTTAGTATATATACATAAACGTATGTATATAACTTTACGAACCTTCGTTGCACCACTAATGGTTGTATGTATCACATACGAATATTAGCATATATATTATACATATATATACTGAAAAGTACTTATATCGGGAACTTAGTAAATTGTACATACATGGAATATTTAGCATATATACATAAACGTATGTATAGAACTTCATGCACCTACATGGTTGTACGTAACGCATACGAGCACTAGTGCATATATAGGAACGTCTAGCGTATTTATATAGCTTTATGAATCTTCGTTTATATGGTTGTATGTGTTCCTTTAACGAGTATAAGTACTATTTCAAGTGCAACATATATTCAAGGACGCGAACACGGTCCTCTACCCACAGAAGCTACCAACTCACAGAGGTACCCGTCACATCGGTATGTACTTTTATTCATTATCAAATAAGGCATGAACACCTATGTATAGACACACTATCTTACAGTTGCAGTAAACAAAATGGGGTGCTATGTGTATAGATTTGCGTGATATATATGTATAGAAGTGTAAAAGGTTGTGTACGCGCATGAGTTTGCGTATACATACATCTATATACACACACATATATACATATATACAATTATATATATATATATATATAGGCACACATGCACACACTCAAACGCATACATACGCGTATAAATTCGCATATATACATATGTACAGTTATAAATATATATATATATATATATATACGCACACACACACACACACACACGTATATATATACATTTACATACGTATATATATAGATATATAGATTCTACAAAAATACATAAATACTTACATGCACACTCGCATAAACACGCACACACACACACATATATATATATATATATATATGCACACACTCTCTCTCTCACACACACTCTCACTCAGACATATATATATATATATATATATATATATATATATCGATAGATATTAAGAAAACTTACCAGTCTTTGGCGACTCCTTCGCTGCGGTCACTCGACGCCAAAAGTTTTTCACCAATTCATACTCCCACGCGCCTTCGTTGTTCAAGGAGCCACTGACAATATCCGTCTGACTTTTGTAGAGTGCCATCTTAAGGTTTCGCTTAGTACTTCTAACGCCCTTCACATCCACAACCTGATAATATACATATATAAAATATTTAAATCAGAGGTCTGGTTAATATTAGGAACCGTCATGTAGTTACGAGCGTAGTAACTCGTAGCGTGCATTCATACCGGCCCCCACACTTCAAGGGCAGCCGAGAGGGCTTAAGTTCGAATGGGGTATACCTGTACCATTATTGTGTACCGTTTTATGTACCGTGATACATATGTGATACTACTACACTATACGAATGGATGTACTCACACACTATACATCATACTTAGTTCTTATTATCACACTCAATTCGAATTAAAAACTCTCACACTATGCATCATACTTTGATGATGGTATTACTACACTCACACCAGACTACATATCATACTTGGATGCTAATATTATGCTCAATACAAACGACAAATAGATGCACCCACACACTATACATCACAGTTAGCTGTCATCACTACACCCATAACGAATGGATTTACTCACACACTTTTAAATCACAGTTAGTTGTCATCACTACACTCAATACGAATGCATACACACACACCCTATACATCACAGCTAGTTGTCATCACTACACCCAATATGAATGGATATACTCACACACTTTTTAATCACAGTTAGTTGTCATCACTACATCCAATACGAATGGATACACCCACACCCTATCAATCGTACCTGGATGTTATCCGTACTTGCAATGCCATGCAACTCAAAACAGTATAACTGTCTCGTTCCAGCGTCCATTAAATCCGCTGGGGTTGGGGGTAGACTGATATGTTTGTGCATCTCTGTATCGCGAGTTAACGCCCCAGAGCCACCCACAGGTAGAGTGTCCTTGAGGTTGATTTTTGCGTCTGTGTTGTCACATTTAGGGCAGGTGCTGTGATCAACCGGATCTGTGAGGTGCGAAATTGATGACGCAGCTGAACTAGCTGGGTATATATACACATTGTGGTAGGTTAGGAACCCTGCATATAGCGTTAACGCTAGTATAATTGCTCTGCTAGCACCCTTCATATTCAAATAAGGCCTTCGCGTGTACTATATAGCATATGCCCCCTTTTAATATGCTTTCAATTACACTGATGTGTAGCCGAGCACAACTACAACTCGATATATATTATAGTATATTGAACACGAAGTTTTGTTGTATTGAAATACATTCATGTGACCCTCCCGCTCTATTATTCTCTCTTGTTCTATTTGGCGAGAGATACAGAAGAAGGAAATACGGAAAAATAGAACTTGTTGGAAAGTGCCATGACCCTCTACTCTACTATGTACATACATAGAAAGAAAATTGCCATAAATACACATATTTAAAACCGTCCGTACAAGACCTGGCCGTGAAAAACAGAACAAGCCATCAAGATCGCCATGGCAACTATTTTTCACCTTTTACATTCCAATATATTTTAGTTTTTTGTGTTGACCACTTCTGGACAGGATTGGACATGTGACCACTTAACTCCTTACTAGAATACAGATGTCAGATAAAATAAACCCTCGATTTTAATTTTGGTTTTTGGGAGGGGTTTTTATTTTCAAAAAACAATACAGGCCTTCATCAATTTTTGTTTTTGAAAAAATAGATGGGTAATGTTTTTTCTAAGGCTATGGGTAAATAGTAAATAAATTGTAAATATTTACGTACGAATATATGTATTTAGCCCTTTCGTAGGGCTTCTCATACCCTCGACCTCGTTGTAGACCTATACTCATATACATAAGCATATGGTAATGGAGATTGGAGGGTCTGTGTCTCTATGACTATCAAAAGTCGGTCACCTGTTCTTTTTTTTACTTATTAAAAATGGTCAGCGACTCAGCGTCCGTTTTCAATTATGGTCAATGGGGCGTGGACTGTGGAGGCGTGTCGCGTGTTGCGTGGTGACAGGTTCCAGGTTGTCGTGTATTTTTAAAAATAGTAGCTATTTTTAACCTCATATCGTTATTTGAGTTGCAACGCAAAATAATTGATCCGTTAACATTGCAAATCAAATGTATACTTCCACCTCAGTAACACTTGTACCAAAGTACGCAGCAACGCTATAAAAAACTCCGTTAAACGTTAAAATAAACTTTTTAGGGGTTAGACCGTTTGTAAACGATGAAGTATTTAGCTGAATTTTCTTTTTAAATTAAATAAAAATGGTATACGTATTCAGCCTTTAAAATAGTAATTATGTATGTACATAGTTATGAAGTAAATATTTACGTAGTACATATGTACTTAGTTAGTTGTGTATTTTTTTAAATTTATAATAAAAGATAAAACAGGCATTTAGTAATTTACTATATATGTACAATGGTATGCACTGACCCCTATTGTTCAATTTTCACAAACCAAAATAAATAGTACTCACTCTCACAATTACATGTGGAGTTGTGGACACTATAGAGACACAGCTTGACTCAAAGATAAAAAACCTTTTTTCAAAAACAAATATGTAGCGGCTGCTTCATATGTACTTCATACAAGATTATACTTTATAGCCTTCTTCTAACATATGGCTGCTCACACTTTGTTTTTATATTTAAAAACCCAAATTGAAAAACAAATACTATCCCACTTCTTATTGGCTAATATAATCTATATTCTTTAAAGTCATACTCATTGGATAGTCTCTAAATATTTAATATAATTTTTATATTTAGATTTCATTCACTAATTTCAGAATTCAGAACTTCAGAAGGCTATGTATGTTCAGATTTCAGATTTGTTCACTCTTTAAAGCATTGAGAGGTATGTATGTATATAAATTTTCGTTTTTGTTTTTACTAAAACAAACTTATTCACACAGAGCCAAACATGGCTAAAAGTGAAAATTAAAACAGGGTTTTTAAAAAAAAATCAGAAAGCCTCGCCCACAACATGCCCGACAAGAGGCGACAATTGATAAGGGGGGGAATTTTATATATATATAAAAGCGTAGAGCTTTTTGTACTAAAAAGGCGAAAGCGTCCCGAAAACTAAGTTTGAAGAAAAAAAATACATCGTTCAAAATACTAAATAAATGGTGAAAATACATTCTTGCGAAGATAAGTTAATTGAAAATTCAGACTACGCAGACATCGCACGCACACACGTTTGTCACTCAGCACCCTCTATATTTATTTTTAAAAGTTGTATTATAACACGAATTACCCTCTGTTGCCACTTTACAGTGCAACCAGTGGCCCAGCTAGACTATGTAGCGTCGTTGTGCTCTTTATTCCGTTAAAAAAAAGGGACATAGCCTGAAAAATGGAAACAGAAGGCTATGAAAGGGATCGGTTTTTGTATGATTAATATATATACAATTGCCGAAGTAAAATAAAATCACGTGTATATTGAACTTCCAGGGTTGAAGATAGATTACTCTTGGTAACAAGGAGAATTGTAGTCAGGGTTTTTGTAAACACAATATTGATTGAATTTGCCCCACACTAAACATATACACCAAACATAAGTGTTGTGTCTCTTAGTGGTTAGAGTTACAGGGCTACGATATTTACTCAGTGATATCATTGACATAGGGAAGAACTAGTAGGTACTTCCCTCTACCTGGGTAGCCGACTTCAATAAAAGCGTAAAACAGTAAAAGCAGGGAGATGTTTACAAATTTTGTACTTACTTCAAAGAGTCAATAGCTACAACAGCTTCATTTTTACAGTTTAGTATAAATGACGCTTCAGGGCGAGCTTTGAGATGACCCACATAATGTACTTCTTGTTCTAAAGGTCCACTGAACGTTAACAGCTTCTGGCACCAATATCAGTCAATGCCGATATTCCGGTAGACTAAAAGCTGCCCAAAAATAAATATCAATTCAATCGATTCATATAGACCATATACAACGTTTTAAGGGACCATTGGCTAACAGATCATTTTCAATTTTAGATTTTTTTTAGTGTTGGATTTTAAACCTAATTTCATTCGCATATTGTGTGTTATAACTATTCAGCTTCAAGTAAGTAGTTTGGTGCGTAGATCTGCATTACAATGATATATATGTCGGAAGAAAATTGATATTTTTGATTTTGCAATTATCGTGAGATGTGAAGGCTGAAGCTCGTGACTCTCATTTCTGAATAAAATACTGGGCAGTGATTGTTCCGATTCATCAGCACGATCTCTGAATATGTATTAAAAAAAGTGATGACTCACATATTGCTTTTGGAAAAAAACCCCCGTCTACAACCATAGCCTGTTTTTAAAATTTAGAAGACTATGCTACAACTTTAAAAACAAATACGTGCAATACAATCCTCAACCCGTTAACGTAAACGCTTATTTATTCGGTTTACAAACTGGGGAGTGGGGAGACATTTAATACGGGGCAAAAGGCCAGTAAAAATGGAACTTATTTTGAGAACTAAACGGATACTGTACGGAATAAGATTGGACAGTTTGAACCACATGGCTTCATAAACGCACCGAAAGGTCCCACAATTGGGCCACCATTTTACATACACGTTGAATTTTAAAAGCGTATATCTATTCTAAGTTTATGCGTTTTATTTAACGTAAACCGGATTGAGATCAGTGTTTATTTTTATTTTAACGTAGATCGTTTTCGAAAAACAAGTGACAACTGAGGGAGCCAGTGACCACACAAGAAGTGGAAAGTTAAAAAGTCCAAAGACAGAGTGATGCTCCTACGCCAGCTCACATATCATAATGACATTAAATTAACATATACTGGCCTTCACACAATATTATATATACAGCCTTATTGGGGGGTCAGGCTATCCGCCTCTCAAGGCAGTATTATGAGATACATCCATACAAGCGCAGTTGAATAGATAGACAACATAAAACCATATAGTCTAAGAAGTAAGCCGTATATGACATTAGAAGCCGTATTCGGGACTTGCATGTGATCGCTGAGCAATTCAAAACGTTTAGTCCGTTGCCACTCCAAGCCCTGAAGTGTCTGTCGTCACTCCTGTATACCTGATATCAAAATATCTACTTTCTTAAGCCATTGCCTTCTTGCCATAATCACCTTTATAAAGTATGTTGTAAGTGTGTATACATGATAGCATCAGTCAGTATATTGCGAGTTTATGTCAACTATTGCACAATAAATCTGTTGCAAGTATGTGCTATTAATGTTACTACCTCACGCGTGTCGGTTATTCATTCATATAAGTTTTATATTGGTTGTTTATGCGTCTCTCTTGACATACATACCGGCGTATTCACCTGTATCCCAATATTTGGGTATATATGAATTTCATATACCTGTGTATGTTTGCATACGTACATTCATCTGGAAACTATATATACTCGCATATATATATATATATATATATATATATATATGTATATATATATATATATGTATATGTATATGTGTATGTATATGTATATGTATATGTATATGTATATATATATATATATATATATAGTCTTCTGTTGATGTTCACTTTAATGTTCATTGAATTTACTGTATACTGCCATACATACCCACAGATGTTGGGCATCCTCTTTCGTATAGATCTATTCCTGGGGGGTGTCATCGTTGGCCTGGTTGTGACTGTGGTGGTTCAGTTATACGTAGTCAAAGTGTATCTACTCAAGCCGTTCCCTATTCCTCCGGAACAAGTACCATCAGGTATGTGCACTCGGCAGGAACAGTTATCGCCCTGTGGAGTCAAGGTTTCGTAGTATGTATGTATTTATGCAAGTACACACAAAACATTCATATATATATATATATATATATATATAAGAATATAGGAGGTGCAGGTGACTAGCGGTTGAATGTATAGCGTATGTCATATACACAGTCGACTGATGGGACAAACAGCCGGAAGCTCACAAGTATGCTGAAGGTATATGGCGCGTAGCAAGGGGTTCTGTACTGTTCCTGCAAGCACACACTTACTCCTACTATGTTATAATTGTATCTATCCCATTTCTAGGTGTTTTCAATGCTTGGGTACTCAGATGTACACTTATTTTTTTATATCTTATTCATCCCAATTTTATACATACATACATACATACATACATACATACATACATACATACAAACATACATATATAGATATATATATGTATATATAGTATGTATGTGTGCGTGTATATATATATATATATATATATGTGTGTGTGTGTGTGTGTGTGTGTGTGTATATATATATATATATTATGTGTATATGTCATATATTTGCATAATATATATATATATATAGTCCAGACCCAAAACACAAAACCGCACAGTATGTAAACATATACAAGTTCGTATCTCCGCATATATATATATATACTCTACTTAAATATATAAAACACACACTTATATCTGTTTACTATCTGTACAACATACTGATGTTACACGTGTTGTGTGATATGTTTCAGAGGGTGATATTGACGTGCCTATAGACCTGCCGCCAGAGTTGGCTGCGAAACTATCGGATAACGACTCTCCTGGCATGAACAGGTATGTACAGGAGAACGTCATTTTTAGTACTTCAAAAAACGACTCGTGAACTTGGTTTCAGATACGACTCTTTGGATTCGAATACGACAATATATGCCTTGCACGGTATTTAGGTATATGTAGCCTACTTAACATTAGATGTATGTAGGTACTTACATACATGTCAGTAGGTACTTGCACACATGTCAGTAGGTACTTGCATACCTGTCAGTATGTACTTGCATACATGTCAATAGGCACTGGCATACATGTCAGTAGGTACTTGCATACATGTCAGTAGGTACTTGCATACGACAATAGATGTCTTGCACGGTACTTAGGTATATGGAGCTTGACATTAAGCACATAGACATAGAGCCTACTTAATGGTAGATGTATGTAGGTAATTGCACACGACAGTTTGAACTCGATATACGACATGCATGTTTTCTTGGCCCTGCATGACACGTGCGACGTATATAAAATATACGCATACTCTATCTAAAAATAGATTCCTACTTTATCTCAAAGTAGATTTGTATATTTGTATTGTAGAAGAAAAATAGATTTGTATATCTATTACATTAGATTTGTATATCCATCACATTCGATTTGTATATCCATTACATTAGATTCCTATATCTTTCATATTAGATTCCTATATCTATTATATTAAATTTGTATATTCATTACATTAGTTTTGTATATACATTACATTAGATTCCTATATCTATCATATTAGATTCGTATAACTATTATATTAGATTTGTGTATCCATCACATCAGATTCGTATATCCATTGCATCAGATTCCTATATTCGTTGCATTTATCTAACGTACGTGTATCAGGTCTCTCGCTGGCCAGAAGGCGTTGCCCGTGCCTGAGAACAGTTTGTTCATGAACATGTTGATGTTGCACGGCTTCTTAGCTTTACGTGACACCCGCAAGATGCGAGAGCGGTTTGAGGCGTGGATGGAGACCAAGATCATGGACTTGAAAAAGGTAACGCACGCATACACCAACACAGGCCAGAAGTGTAGTTACACCATGTACTTCTCTCGTATGTGTCTTGTATTACTGCATATGCTTATCCATGGTCAGGTGATTGGTAGTGTGAGTGTAGTTACACATGTACTTCTCGCTCAAGTGTGTTCGTATGCTTGTCCATGGTCAGGTGATTGGTAGTGTGCGTGTAGTTACACCATGTACTTCTCTCTTATGTGTCTTGTATTACTGCATATGCGTTTCCATGGTCAGGTGATTGGTAGTGTGCGTGTACATACACATGCACTTCTCTCTTAAGTGTCGTCATACAACCCTAAATCCCTAAATCCCTAAAAACCCTACACCCTACAGATGATTGGTAGTGTGAGTGAAGCTACACTTGTGCTTCTCTCCTGAGTGTCTTCATACAACCCTAAAACTCTAACCCTACACCCTGCAGGTGATTGGTAGTGTGAGTCTAGTTGAGTATGATTTGGGCCATAGTACGCCCTTCCTGACCAATTGCCAAGTGACTGAGTCGGTTGTGGCCAACGACTTCAACCGCACCACAGTCTATTGCGATCTCAGATACACCGGCGCACTCTCCTTCACTCTGCATGTGGTATGCGTCTATGTACATGTGGAGTGTATGTATGTATATGTATGGTATGTGTCGATGTACACGTGTAGTGTGTGTATGTACATGTGTAGTGTATGTATGTATATGTAAGGTATGTGTCTATGTACATTTGTAGCGTGTGTATGTAAATGTAAAGTAAGTGCGTGTATGTTATGAATGTATGTGTATATCCTGTACGTATATACGTGTGTGATGAGTCTGTGTATATATAGGATGAGTGTATCTGTTAATCATATGTGTGTGAGGATGTATTTATGTGTTACATACACATATACATGTAAATATGGTTCATGTACATGGACCTAGGGTTTACGTACTTACCCATGGTTTATATACATGACCTTTTCATTTTGACTACGAGGGAACAGTTGAAATGCGGTTTACTGAGATAAGAGGGGCTGAAAGCTTCTGCTGGAACAATGCAATGCGATAGTATACACTCACACATACATATATATATATATGTGTGTGTGTGTGTGTGTAATGTATGTGTATATATAAAGCTCGTAGTTTGTATATATATATATATATATATATATATACAGATATGTACAGATATATATATATATATATATGTATATATGTATATATGTATATATGTATATATGTATATATGTATGTGTATATATATGTATATATGTTTATATATATATATATATATATATATATATATATATATATATAATATTTATATGTAGAAACCCTTCTCCTATCCAGGACCTTCCCTTTGGCTACGAGGGCACAGTTAGGATTGAGGTGACTGAGATTAGTGGGGCTGCTCGCATTCAGGTTCGATCACCTGATGTCACGTCCGAAAGACTCACAGAGAGAGATGCCAATTGGAGCATTTCATTCTTGAAGGATCCCAGATTGCAGTTTACCTGTACGTCTAGCTTTAAGGTGCGTTGTATATATATATATATATATATATATATATATAATATGTGTGTGTGTTTGTTGCTGTGTGTTGCTGTATGTCATTGTGTAGGCGTGAACGTAGGTTTATGTGATGATTGTACACATGTGTTACTGAATTCTGGCTTGAAATTTGATGGGCTTTGTGTATAGTTACTTGTCATACGTGTGTATATAGTGGTTTACAAATGGTGGCATACATATAGATTTATCGGATTATGAAATGTCATCGTATGTGTACTTATAATATATATATTTATACCACGTGTGTATATAGTGGGTCACAAATGGTGGCATACATATAGATTTATCGGATTATGAAATGTCATCGTATGTGTATCTATTATTTTTTATATTTATATATATATATATATATATATATATATATATATATATATTGTATGTATATATATATATACACACACATATATATATATATACATATTTATATTTATATTTATATTTATATTTATATATATGCTGATTTGAAACTCTTACGTACGTTCGAATCACAGGGGACGCATATAGCGCGTATAACATCATTGATTGAGTATCAACTCAAACGGTCTATTTTACGCAAACACACACTGCCCAACTACTGGCCACGCTACATATTGAAAGACAGGTTGCAGATAGTACCTGTTCAAGGACCCTGGATAAAAGAAAAAAAGGTGAGACTCATCTAGATCTATATGAATATATATATATATATATATATATATATTTATATTTATATTTATATTTATATTTATATTTATATTTAAATACACGGAGACGTATATAAATTTAAATTTATAGATATTCATGTTTAAATATATATCTATGTATACGTGTACATACGTTATATACACATATATATATATATATATATATATATATATATATATATATATATATATATATATATATATATATATATATATATATATATATATATATATATATATATATATATATATCTATTGTATTATATATATATATATAGTCAACAATCTACATGTATTTTCATATTTTAAACATATCACATGTTCAAATCATGCTTCGCATCTCAAATTCACATCGTCCTGTAAGCTCATCCCTATGTCCCTTATTAACTCACTCTATCTACACTTATCCATATAAGAGTATCATCTTTATATCAATTATTAACCCACTCTATCTACACTTATCCATATAAGAGTATCATCGCTATATCACTTTTTGACTCACTCTATCTACACTTATTTATATAAGAGTATCATCTCTATATCACTTATTTACTCACACTACCTATACTTATCCGTATAGGAGTATCATCCCTATGTCACCTATTCACTCACTCTACCTACACGTATCCATATAAGAGTATCATCTCTATATCACTTATAAATTCACTCTACCTACACTTATCAGTATAAGAGTATCATCCCTGTGTCACTTATTTACTCACTCTACTTACACTTATCCGTATAAGAAATTCATCCCTATGTCACTTATTAACTCACTCTACCTACATGTACCCATATAAGAGTATCATCACTATAACATATATTAACTCACTCTACCTACACTTATCTATATAAGAGTATCATCCCGAGCGCGTTGACATCGCTTGGGTCTTCTGGGAGTGTTTCAATGGGAACGATGGCCATTCACGGTATGTTCAGGCGAGCGTATGTAGTCTTGTGTACATATCATATGACTATGTTATCAAATACATATAAATATAGAGCGTATGTAGGCTTATGTACATATCATATGACTATGTTATCAAATACATATACATATAGAGCGTATGTAGACTTATGTACATATCAATTGACTATGTTTTCAAATGCAGAGCGTATTTAGACATATGTACATATCATATGACTATGTTATCAAATACATACAAATATAAAGCGTAATATCATATGACTATGTTATCAAATACATATACATATAAAGCGTATGTAGGACTTATGTACATATCAAATGACTATGTTATCAAATACATATAAAATAGAGCGTATGTAGACTTATATACATATCATATGACTATGTTTCCAAATACATATAGTGCGTATGCAGACGAATGTACATATCATATGACTGTGTTATCAAATACATATATATATAGAGCGTATGTGGACCTATGTACCTGTCATATGACTTTTTTCCAAATATATATACACATACGAGTGTATGTAAAGCTACGTAGGCCCTATCTAGGAACCTATCATATATGTATGTTGTCATCTCTGCATATACCTGTGTGCATATATAGAGATGCTCAAACCCCTAGATACATTTGTACATAGACAATCCATATAAAGTGGTTGTGTACGTATGGTTTCCCAAACCCCTAAACCCTAAACCCTATAGATAAGATGGCGGGTTAGAAAAGTATATCATGAAAGTATTGCGATTTCGGTTTAGGTTTTAGGGTTTTGCAACCCTAAAACCCAACTTGTTTTCTCAGTGGTAAAGTAGTCAGTTGTGTTCTATCTGTGTGGGTGGTATGGCCATTCCTTTGTCACATAACTTGTACTCTCATTCTTTCTCTCTTCTTTGTTCGTAGATAATACATACGCACACAAGAGAAGATAATATATCATATATATATATATATATATATATATATATATACAAGACAAGTTAAAACATATATAGTGCTATTTATATGCACAGTAACCATGTCGTCTGACACTTTCTGCTTCGTCTCTGTTCCACAGTCGATCGGTGTATGAACTTGGGAAGCATTGCCCGCCGAGACATCCTCTTCCGTAAGTATTCCTCTGGCACATACCAACCGGTTTGTCGCTAAAAACCTAAAACCCTAAAACCCTAAAACTTAAAACCACTCCGTAAGTATTTCTCTGTCACACATCAACCGTTGTGTCTCTAAATGAACCTTCAAACCCTACGTGTGTGTTTTCAATGTACGGTTCTGTTTCTTGGGTGATGTCTGCGCTTCTGTAGGTATATTGCCCCTCTACAAGCGTGAGACACATTCTTAATATGCGACGCATACTTAATATACAACACATTCTCAATTTGCTACACATTCTTAATATACAACACATTCTTAAAATGCGACACATTCGCACTATACAACACATTCATATGCGACACATTCGCACTATACAACACATTCTTAAGAATGCGACACATTCGCACTATACAACACATTCTTAAGAATGCGACACTTTTTGAATATGCGTAAACCCTAAAACATTTCTTGATATGCTAAACACTTTTAGGATGAGACATTCGTGATATGTGACACGTTCTGAATATGCGACGTCTTGTGTTATACTTCATCCCACTGTGCGCTTTCCCTGCCAGTTGCTGCACAGCATCACTGACCAATTTAATTTGTCTGTCTTTGTGTAAACGGGACTACTCTTTACATTTACGACATGGTTCAGGTCGTGAAGTGTACTTATTCACGCGTGTACACACATCTGCAGTGTATGCTTCCCTTTATTTACGATACCATGTGAATTTGCGACATACCTTTGCTTGTCTCATATGTGTGCGCCTCCAACCATTGAATCCTCGTCTCTTCTAATGATAAACACATTGTGTATTTGCGACCTACCATATAGGTCGTCGTTTATACATTGTCGTAATGTACAGTGATGGGGCCACCAAACACCGCAGCCCACCAGTGGTAGTCACAGACGATACCGCTATCTTTGACTTCAACGTAGAAATGTATGTATTTGCGACATGTGGTGTATATAGTCACAGACGATACGATCTTTGACTTCAACGTAGAATTGTATGTATTTGCGACATGGGGTATATATACGACATCCGGTGTATATGCGACAGACTGTATACATGTTGTATTGTACGTGTTTGCAGCATCTCCTAGTAGGCGATGTTCTGTGCAGGCTTGATTTTTTTCTTTTGCGACTCTTGATGGTAGGTAACGAACAGTTTGAATATAAAACATAGAATGACAAGAATTTACGACATCACACTCATATCTACTTATGAAGCATCCATACCCATATCTACCACCCTTATATATACACTCATGCTACCCATTTGTCATCGGTGCCAATATCTACCTATCATATATATCTATATACCATCCATATTCATAACTACCAATCATACACCTACACTCATATCTACCCATATACCGTCTTTACCCATATCTACCACCCATATATATCCACTCATACCTACCCATATACCATTCACACCCATATATAACCACTCATACCTACCCAAATACCATCCACACCCATATCTACCACCCATGTATATCCACTCGTACCTACCCATATACCATCCACACCCATATCTACCAC
The DNA here is from genome assembly GCA_001586965.3 of Sphaeroforma sirkka. Taxonomy (NCBI): domain Eukaryota; class Ichthyosporea; order Ichthyophonida; genus Sphaeroforma; species Sphaeroforma sirkka. Next base: position 42,866 of record LUCW03001713.1, read on the forward strand.
CCATATATATACACGCATACCTGCCCATATACCATCCACGCCCATATATATCCACTCATACCTACCCATATACCATCCACACCCATGTCTACCACCCATGTATATCCACTCGTACCTATCCATATACCATCCACACCTTTACCTGCACCTGCACAATCGCTGCAGCTCGCTCTTCCCTGAACACCGTGCGCTTGACATTGAGATCTTTGAGAAGCGGCGCGTGAGTAAAGACTCACGCGTAGCCACAGGACAGATCAACCTCACACGCGTCTACGGCCAATGCTGCAAAAGGTAGGTAGATGTTCTATTTTTAGCACCAGGGATATGTGATATGGGGCTTTGTATAGCATCCAATAAGATGGATGTGTTCTATTTATAGTGCTATTAGACTCGCGCGTGGCAAGGGACAGAATAACCTCACGCGCGTCTACGGCCAATGCTGCAAAAGATAGGTAGATGTTCTATTTTTAGCACCAGGAATGTGATGAGGGACTATTTAGCATCGGTGTGGGTATATATATATATATATATATATATAGTCGCCCATACGTCACCTAGTCATCTGTCCTCACCTACAACACGCACACAGGAAAGACGGCGAACCGTTTGAGTTGAGTGCTCCGTTGGTGTTGGATGGTGCCGTGATCACACGCACAGACACCACTGAAATGAACAGGAGTAGCTATCAGGAGAAGACGAACAAACCCACACCACCTAGTAAGTACAACAAGTGGGATATATAGACATACATGTGTGTGCACGTGTATATACATAACACAACCCAACCCGCACCTTAGTGTGTAGTACAGTTGTTGTTTGCACCTACCACCCACCCACTACATAAAATGTGTGTCAGTTGTTTACTTAAGTATAGTGTGTGCCAGTTGTTCATGTCAGTATGGTGTCTGTCACTTGTTCACTTTAGTATAGTGTATGTTCTGTGGTACAGCAATTCGTCAGCCGTATCACCGCTGTGGTATATATTCAGCGCTAACACCCAAACCCTAAACCTTAAACCCTGAACCCTGAACTATACACTCTGAAACAGTCCCGTTATTGCCGTTACAAGGAGCGTCTCAGTATTCGATAGGGAATTCCACATCGCTGAATTCTCTGCAGAATGAGTGGCTGCACAACACGTCATTGCCCAATGAGATGGCCCGTATGAATCTATCGGCGAATAGGAATCGAAGTTTAGGTACGATCTATTAATAGAACCCAATGAGATGAACCGTAGCTATTTTTGAATAGTAAAGACCGGTAGCTAGTTATGAATCTTCAAATAGCAAGTGATTAGATAGACCCCTAGTAATAATCTTTGTCCAGGTATAGATATATATATATATATGTATTTATATTTATATGTACATATATACGTATATATATATATATATATAATATATATATATATGTATATGTATATTGTATATTGTATATATATATAATATATATATACATATATATATATATATATGTATGTATGTATATGTATACAATATATTTACAATATATATATATTATGCTTACATTTCGTTTGTTAATCTCTGACAAACCTTTTTAAACAGACGTTCAAATGTCAGACGCGCAAAGTACAGGAGAAATACGGCGGTCGGTCCCCAATGCGGGATCAGTGGAGTCAGATCTTGATGAGATAGACGTAGCTGATACGGTATGTTGTGTGGTGTCTGGTTCTTGGCTTACCTACAAAAAGGGGTCTGACATCACCAGGGCCTACATTTGGCATCAAGGTAGCAACAAGCGATGCTTTAACCAATGATCAGGGAAAGGCGTTCATATATGAGGCTTAGTCAGTACGAGATTGTTCATGTGGTTTCAATTGGATCTGTCGTGAGCCTGAATTAGTTGTATTTCTTCACAATAGTATCAATTGGGGTATATTTGGATTTGTCGTGAGCCTGAATTAATTGTATATCATCTCAATATTCTCATTTGAGTTTTAATTGGGCCTAAAACCTGCTACGCACCCGTAGATTCTAACACGTGTTCTAAAAATATATTCTATAAATAGAACTCGAATCAACACCCCACAGCGTACACACCCCCGGAATTCTAACTCGTGTTCTAACAATATATATTCTATAAATAGAACTCTAACCGACACCCCACAGTATAGACGGATAGTCCAACAAGTATCTTAAATATGTCTCACCCGGATTCACATCGTAAATTTATGTTCTATATAACTCGTGTTCTATCAATATATATTCTATAAATAGAACTCTAACCGACACCCCACAGTATAGACGGATAGTCCAACAAGTATCTTAAATATGTCTCACCCGGATTCACATCGTAAATTTATGTTCTATAAATAGAACTCGAGTTCAAATCCCTCTGTCCGATGGCGGCGCATGCGGTCCGGTGTCACAGTGCCGTCCCGCAATAGCACAGACAGCAATTCCGGGACCAGTAACGGTGTCAACGTGTCAAAAGTTGACAACAGTGTCAGCAACGGTGTCAATAGTGTCAACGGTGTCAGTTGGGACCCCTCTGCGGGAAACACGCCGCACTCAGAACCGGGCGACAGTGACTCAGATCTCTCGGTGTGTGTCAAACAGGTGTCAACAGTTCATATGTCATGATACGTAAGAGTATCATACTTGTCAACAGTGCCGGGGGAAACCTTAGCCCACCGCGACTCCTCGAGCTAAAACCCTAAGACCCTAAAACCCTAAAACCCAAACCCAATATCCACTACTCAGAATACTCACATGTATCGTTGTATGGCCACAAAGACATGACATTATACCAATCCGTACGTAAAAACGTATTTGCGCACCGAACTCTTCTGTGTACCGTTGAATCATACGAGTAAAGTTGCTATATACAATATATATATATATATATATACATATATATATATGTATATATAATCACTTTATATGGAATGTCATCATCGCCTATGATTAATATTGTCCTTTTTTATCTCTTTCTGTAGCCCAGAGCTCAACCACGCGGTGCTCCGATTACGAATGCGGCGGTGATCATAGAACCTGTCCTAGTTCTAAGATTCACATTGAGAAAGGTAATAATAATAATATATATATATATATATATATATATTTAAATTTAAATTTATATATATATTTATGTATATATTTATATTTATATATATATATATATATATATATATCTGCATCTGCATCGTCCAGTGGTGTTTTCAAAATTCTGCCAAGATCTTGACTTTAATAGCAGGTCTAGCTATTTTTTCACTTTGCTCAATTGCATCGTATACTTATCTGTGTATATATCGATTTCTTTCTGCCAATACTTCCAAATATGGTAATAGGATGATACGTCTGCGGTTTATCAACCATCACGACCGATTCCGCAGAAGAACATTGAACCGAAAAGCAATGAAAGTGTGTTTGCTTTAGGTTTGAACTAATACCTTTGGGACAGGGTGTGAATATTGCGCCATTGAAATTATCGCTATGAAACGAGTGTATGTATATCGTACCATCGAATTAGTTTGAAATTATCGCTATGAAATGGTGTATGTATATCGTACCATCGAAATAGTTCGAAATTATCGCTATGAAACTGTGTATGTATGTCGCACCATTGAAATTGGTTTGAAATTAACGCTATGAAACGAGTGTATGTATATCGTACCATCGAATTAGGTTCAACTAGTAACATTAGCGTGTTTCTGCATAAATAGCTATATAATAGTGTTGGAATGGCAATAGCAATAAACGTATTTATGAATCAATACCGTAGCCTTCTATGTATCCATATGTGCGCCCACATATATGTTGGGCCTCTGCGTGCACACACACATACCCACACACACAGAGAGAGAGAAGCTTGCACATCTGTAAGCTTGTATACTTCTGTTTACATATATTATTATATACACACACACATACAGATACAATCGAGGCTTAAACATACACACATGCGAACTTGTGCATACCCTTGTATGTTTTTATATGCACACGGAAAGAGATGAATCTTACTTTTCTGCCCACACCTGGAGACTTGTATATTTGCTAACGGACATATTGTATTCCTATATGTACACACATATGAGCATGTGTTCCGTATGTGCCTACCATTATATATACACCCGCTTAAATACACACACATATATATATAAATATATATGCTCCAATCTTTATGTGCACGTGCCCATCCTTATGAATGTGCATACTATTGCGCATGGATATGACCCCGATTAAACACGCGCACACACACACACACAGATGACATGTTCCACAGAGTGTATATATAAACACAGAAGTCGACGCATCTGTGTACTCTATCGCATATACACATTTGTTAGTCATCAAGGTACAATATATATATATTTTATATATATTATTATATATTATTATATATATATATTATTACATATATATATTATTATATATTATTATATATTATTATATATATGTATATTATATTATATATGTATATATATAATAATATGTATATATATATATATATATATATATATATATATATATATTTGAATATAATTTATTTTATACAGATGTTCGTTTTGTTTACTCGTATATATATATTCCCTGAAATCCATGTATCTGATTTCTCTTGCTCATAGACGTAAACATACAACACATCCTAATAATAACGTTAACTCACGCACTCAGGCTCGCTGAAACAGCGCTTGAGGTCGCAATCTGAGTCACGCAAGGTAACAGCTGGCACAGCCAAGTCTCCCAAATCTATAAATAGATCACCTCAGGCTATAAATAGATCGCCTCAGGCTATAAATAAATCACCTGAGGCTATAAATAGACCAAGTAGCACCGACCAGCGCCTGCAATCCCGCGGTCGGACCGTGTCCGGTCCGCAACTGGCGGGGCGAAGGCTGGCCTTCACAGATGACATGAAGTACAAGACACTCGGACAGACACAGACACAGACAAATACACATACACCACATAAACCCACACATCGCTTGAATACAGCACATACACGGACCCACACGCTTATGGCTACACATGCGAAGGCGTTGGGGTCAAGCAGATGGTCGACTCAGTCGGAGCACTCGGCGAGTGGGAGTGAGGACGAGAGGGTACCTATCAGCACAGACACACACAGACACAGACACACACAGAGAGAGAGACACACACACACACACACACACACGCACCCGCACCCGCACCCGCGCCCGCGCGTATAAGGACCAATGTATCCAGTACACCCCGAAAGAGGGGCTGGGTGTGTATAAGGACAGGCGTGCCCCTGGGAGACTGGGTCGTGGTCTTGGCCTGCAGGACGGGAATGGACGCTCGGATGCAGACACGCGTTTCCATGGCAACGGCGGGGGTAGGGACGGGGCTAGTAGCTCCACAGACACACATAGAAGCAGCTGCCCGGGGGGGGTGTTCAGTGTAGAGGGAGTGGACACGCACACGGATACAGATAGTACCGTGTGCAGGTACAGCGACCAGGAGACTGCGGGAAGGGGGGTAGATAGGATGAAGGGGATAGATAGTACCAGGGGATGGTGTAGTGAGAGGATATGCAGACATGGCTGTGACGATGAAGGCCCGGACCAACACAAGAACGCGGCTGGTATTATACACCAGGGGACGGGACAAACCCTAAACCCTACCACCCTAGAAACCCCGGAAACTCTGGAAACCCTGGAACCTGTATGTCGGTACAAAGGACCGCATGCCCCAGGTGCGGCAGACACGGCTAGAACTATAGACACCAGGCGGAGTGGCGGGAGGGACGGCAGCGGTTGCCATGACAATGCATCGATACTCACAGACCCGGACGATGGCTATGTGCACGTGGGAGCCGCAGATGTGAGTGACATACACAACACATGCACAGACACACCTGCTGCACACACACGTTCTCGTGAGAGTGTGGACGGACATACGAGACTTATACGCGCGCACTTTGTTGAGCGAATAGAGACGAAACGACCACATGGTAGGGTTAAGTGGATGTGCTACTAGGGCGCTGTAGTTTGTATCTGAGATACATGCATGTATGGATGTATATAGATTACCTGTACGGATGTGGGTGTGTATGATTGTGTGTATGTATGCATGTACGTATGTATGTATGTGTGTATGTATGTATGTATGTATGTTTGTGCGTATGTATGTATATATGTATGTATGTATGTATGTATGTTTGCATGGATGTATGTATATATGTATGTATGTATGTTTGTATGTATGTATGTATGCATGTATGTATGTTTGTATGTATGTATGTATGTATGTATGTAATGTGAATACGTATGTATGTATGTATGTATGTATGTATGTATGTATGCATGTATGTATGTGAATACGTATGTATCTATGTATGTATATATGTATGTCTGTATGTATGTATTCGGATACATATGGGGGGGTTGGGGGTGTACAGCATTCAGGACATGTACGTGAGCATTTGTAGATCAAACAGAGAAGATAGCGCGGAATTGTATGTCTATGTCGAGATATTGTGAAGAAGACGTCGAGTGTTCCGTATACGTGCATATATATATACGTATTCATTTTCTTACATATGTCTTTGTATTTGTAAATGTGCATGTATAAACATACAGACATGTATATATATATATATATATATATGTGTGTGTGTGTGTGTGTGTGTGCGTGTGTGTATCTATATATATATATATATATATATATATATATGTCTATATATAAAAATAGACTTACAACCCCTAAACCCTAGGCCCTAAACCCTAATCCGCATCCGCAATTACCTACCACACCCGTCTCTATGTCAATCAAAAGGTAAAGCGAATGACCACAACTCAAATGGCGCGTGGCAGTTATGTGCTGTCTGCTGTCACATAGCAACGGACAAGTACATCTATACATGCATAGGTGAGTGGTTGTAGTATATGATATACTCTGATTGATATTGTGTGTTAAGTGTGGGTATATATATGGATGTCTTATTTACATATTGAATGTATATTTCATATCAATATGTATGATTTTTCTTGTGTTTATATATGGATACCATATAAATGTATGGCTTATTTTTCCTATTGTGCATATATATAGAAATCTTATCTCACTTATCGGGTGTATATATGGATGTCATAAAAATGTATGGCCTATTTTCCTTATATATATGTGTGTGTGTGTGTGTGTGTGTGTGT
>LUCW03001713.1:52500-57500 GCA_001586965.3 Sphaeroforma sirkka
ATATATATATATAGATTTGTATATATATATATATATATTGTACCTCTCTTTGTATATTTATGCACGAATATGTGCGTAAAGATGTATATATATGCTTAAAAAAAATACATATCATTATTCAGTATTCACGCACACATATCTATAATCTATATATAAATGCTGCAGTGTGCCTTTGCGATGCGCCAGAGACTGTCAGACCTTCAGAACAAGATGGGTCGATTACAACGTACACACATAAACGAACTACTACTACAATGCGAAGTGGGGTCTCAAGACAATAGTGCCACACTCATGGCCTCTAAAGGATGCAAAACGAACCGAATGGAGCAAAAAAACGTGAAAATGGGGAGCAAACCCGTACACAAAAGGGATTGGCAGCAGTGCTTGCAGGTGTGTGGTGGAGATGTTTAGTGTTTTACACTTTATGTAGATAGTGTCACCTATGAGAGGTAGGCAGTTGTTGTTTAGTTTGTGTCGATCCCGGCTACATATAGAAGGTATATATATATATATATGTGTGTGTGTGTGTGTGTGTGTGTGTGTGTGTGTGTGTGTGTGTGTGTGTGTATGTATGTATACATATATATATATATACGTGTGTGATTGTGTGTCCCGCATGCCTTGTGTACTCCACATGCTCTGTTTAGGATGTTATCATTACCAATTTATATAGATATGTATATGTGTGTGTGTGTGTTTGTGTGTATATATATATAATTATATATGGTTTTTGGTTGGCCAGTGTGAGGTAGTTCGTGTAGAATGTCGTGCACACGTGTTCGTATTGCTAGAATTGTATGGTGCTTGCTCTGGGGCGAGAATTTAAGTTGTGTATGGTGTAGTGTAAGTGTTGAGTGTTGTATGTGTATTTCATATCATTAGATACATCTGTGTTTCGTATAGTTAGTTGAGTGTTATATTTGGTCTTCAGTTGTTTGTTGTGTATGGTGTAGTGTAGGTGTTGAGTGCTGTCTGTATGTTTCATATCATTAGATACATCTATGTTTCGCGTGGTTAGTTGAGTGTAATATTTGGTCTTCAGTTGTGCGTATGGTGTAGTGTAGGTGTTGAGTGTTGTATGCGTGTTTCATATCGGTAGCAACTTTCATCACGCAAACCTCACCCTATTTTCTTGTCTTCTTTTCTGTCGAATACAATATCGTTTTCTATTCTTCAGGACATTCGGATTATTCTGAAACGCGGTGAGCAAGAAAAGATAACCATCGACGAATCAATCGCCTTCGTTAATACACAAATCGGGAAAATGGCCAATGAAATCCTCGATTTGTGTACCGTTCTGGGAGCACATGGAGCCATAACCCATCATCCCCAAACTGAGGAATTATCCAGTACTTGAAATATGCAAACACAGCTTTTCAAAACAGCTAACGCAAACACACCAGGAACCCTAGCCCTAAAATAAAACCCTAACCCTACAACCCTCATCAGCCATAATGTATGCTCACATGTGCAAAAATGGTCAACAAATCACTTAAACTGTGTACAGTTCCGGGAACACACGCAGCCATAACCCAAGCTCAAACAGAGAGACATCCCAACACTGCTAGGGTTTTGGGGTTTACGGCTATGGTATCACATCAGCATATCAGCCGTGGGGGATATAAAATGCAGAACCCTCTCAGTCGTCCGATTGTGGTGTTGTTGTGTATCTGTGGTATCTCTTTATATAGATGTGGGATCGCGTTATATAGATGTGGGATCTCTTTATATAGACGTGGCACTCGGCAATACACGAACCGTTGTCGGTAAACTCTTTTAGGATTTTAGGGAATGAATGCGAGTGTGAACTCGCATAGCTGGGAATGGAGTGAGTACGACTGATGTCATAGCAAGCGGTAGAATTATATAAATATATATATATATATATATATATATATATATATATATATATATATATATATATATATATATATATAGATAGATATATCATATCATATCGTTGGTAGACAGCTCGCATTATTACAATCAGGATGATTTGTATGATATACACTACGACTTACAGTACCACACGAGCTGCTTCAATCGTCCTAGAAATAGTCCCCCCAGGATTATACGGCATCTCAAAACCCCACCCACAAGTGAAGACACCAGTTCTAGTATACACCTTCAGTGTTCTATATGATACCACAGTTTATTTCACGTAATGGTATTCGATAAGGTACACCTAAATTCAACTATGCCTACATCACTGACAAGCATTCCTTCGTATGCAACGTAGAGTTTTTAGGGTTTTTACATCGTATGTAACTTACTTGGTAGAGTGCCGTCTACTCGTTGTTAGCACCATAATAAGAGCGTGTCAGCATCACTGTAGTAGCCACAGCGCAAGGCGGGTTCTCGCCGAGCCCCGTTATTGGGAGTGTGATAGGTGACAGGGAGTTGCTAGTACATGGCAGCTGCTATTGGGAGTGTGATAGGTGACAGGGAGTTGCTAGTACATGGCAGCTATTTCAGTAGCACGTCTGATATGTCCGTATTGCTTGTTGCTAGTGCCATTTATTTACATATTGTGTTGTCACTCATCGACTCTCGGCCCTTTTCCGACTATTTTGTATATCACCCCCAACACAAACACTTCATTGTATGCGTTGTGGGTGTCTATTTTATAGCTCCAAACGTCATCCGCCTGCATGCATCTCCGGTCCGGTTTAGTACAACAAACCGTTTGAGACACCATCCAATTGTAACATACAATTGTACCTTGCAGGTGCTTGTAAGTAAGTACCCGTGTGATTATATACTGTATCCTGCATGCCCTGACTGTGTGGACTCAGTCTCTTGCATACATACTTTCGTGATGGTTCTGACTCTTCACCCTCCTTCTTGTCTTTTTCAGTTCCTCGCGTGCATTATACGTGCCCACTGCAATATGTTTGTAATCGTCTACCTGCGAAAACCGCGGATTTTGTGCTGGTGCATGATTATTAAAAATGAATCCATTGCTACCAGATGCGAGCGTATTCAATTTTGCTTTCGGCCCACCTATTTTACTACTTTTCAGCCCGTGCTTTTGTCTTGTTTTTGATCCCGCTCTCGATCTTGCTTTCGCTTGTTGGCTTGTCCTTGAAGAAGGTTGTGGTTGTACATCCGCAACCTTCATCGAACTCAATACTCTCTCGCTTACATTATCAGAATAGATTTGTTCAGTGCTCAGTGGCTCGGGCACTTTATCTAGAACTATCTCCCCTCCATTTTTCCCGTCTATGATATGCATGCCGAGTGTTAGACCCAACTGACTCCCTACGTCTGTGTCCGTACCACCTTCAAGTTTTGTGGGTATGTTATTTTGCACGACCACAGCTCTCCCATAGCAGATCGGAAGGAATAACAGACTGCAAATACCGACTGCGAGAGATAGACGACACATACTATGTTTATTACCGCTATGTGGAGATCTATTTTGTGTACTTGTTTAAAAATCGTACATCCATAATATATCATACAGCTGTATGGACGGGTCGGACTCAAGCGCTATTAAGTCACGAATGTCCTTCTACTACGAAAAAGAAGTCCGTTTTAACATTTCGTTTTTAATGACGCTTGTACCTCTAAACACGGATATTATATGTCATGATATCATAGCCTTCTAAATTATACACAAGGCTATGGTTGTATCATATGTAACAACTACTAAAAATATATTGCGTCCTTTGGGCAGATGAGTAATAACGTTTTAGTCTGAGTGGGCTGAGGTCCTGATCCCGGGGCCCGGGAGCCGAATGAAAATCACCCCCCCCGAATTTTATTATTAATTGTACATATCATATCACATATGTGTCGTCTTTATCAAGATTGCACAATCTTTCCAGGCTTATCACTGGTCATATCAAAGTAGCAACAGAGTACATCTAAATATAGATAATCTACTCATTTCACACGCGTAATTAGAGTTTTTATTAGACCGCTGGCAAGCTGGCGGGGCATAGCCTCCGGCCTGTGGTGCTGCAGCTGCACTGGGGCTGGACTCACTGGAGTATGGAGTCTCAAACTCTTTTGGAGCCTGGAGGCTTTTTTTTTGTTTTTTTGGGGTTTTTTTTGGGGGGGGGGTTTTAACATCCTAATAGAAATAAATATGTCCCATTTTTTGAAACTCGGTGGGAAATATAATCACCCTCTCGTCTCCAAAACTATGTTGAAAAAAATGTCTTCTCCCATTTTTGACACGGTTGCTGTTCTGTAAATCGAGACTTTACCCTTTATCCGAGAGAAAAAAAATGTAATTTTTGGCTTTTTTGAGCATTTGTTTTTTTTGTTTTAAGGGGAGGGATGTATAGAGAGATCTGGAAAATAATTTGGCTCGCACATCAAATCACTCACAAGTATCACACACTACAGTCGCAGTGCAACAAGCCTCACAGCGGCAGCCTCACAGCCCTCAGGGCTCATAGCCTCAATCACAAAAGTTTCACAAAAGTTTTACGTTAAAACTTTTATTTTCCAATAAGTTTAAAAGTTTAATTTGTAACTTTTATAATTAGTTGGTACCGGCTGCACATAGACAGGAGGTCAGGACGGTGTTAGAATTTTGTCCTGTTATTTTTTTGGCGCGCAAAACACCCACAACAGTGTCAGTTGTCACTACTATAAAATACACAAATAAATAAACAAACATAGCTTTCTTGTTCAATTTTCAGAAGGATATGAAATGAAGTTTTAGAGATTTGAGTAGTTGCGTGAACCGTGAAGTTGTGAACGGCTGAACGCAGCATGCATGGCCATGCCGCCATAGGACTTATTAATTATGTATATGTATATTTAGGTTCATGCATGCACATGTATATGTATAAATATTTATGAGCTAATATAGAGACAAGAGAACAAAGAGAAACACACACGCTACACGAATATCACAAATAAACACAATATATATCGATGAAATACAAATAAACATATACATGTACAGATCAAATAATAAAATATTTACAATGAAGTTCATGCATACACCTGTATACATATAAATGAGTATGAGCTAGTATAGA
>LUCW03001713.1:62500-72500 GCA_001586965.3 Sphaeroforma sirkka
CTGTACCCATTAGATGCTGAGCTGTGGCTGGGGGCACGAGGCCCGCCTGTGCTTCCGCCAAGGTCAAAGGCAAAGATAGACTCACATTGGCGAGACCGAGTGTCGTAGCTGTAGGAGAAGGGGTCGTAAATCAGCAACTGCTCCATTGAAATGTATATATATATATATATATATATATATATATATATATATAAGAGCTCCAATTCATCAGAGTATTCCCAAGTATACGTATACAAACATTCATATTCATGTAATCTAGTGTATTACATGCGAATATGTGAGTTATGTTTGTAAATGTACAGTTGTATTTATGTATATACGTACATGTATGGATGTATGTATGTATATGTATATGTATATACGTATAATATATATATTTATATTTATATATACGTATAATATATATATTTATATTTATATATACGTATAATTTATATAAATATATATATAGGTATCTATAAGTACATTATATATATACGTATGTATATATATATATATATATATATATATATATATATATATGTATGTATATATATATATATATATATATATATATATATATATATATATATGTATGTATGTATGTATGTATATATGGTTTTATGTATCTGCTATAGATATATTTAGTATACATAGTATCAAGACACTCACCCGGCACAGAATGAGATAGTGGTGGCATCAAAGTTAGGAATGCATATTTTTGATAAAAGAATGCTTTTACGTACCCAGAGTAAATGGGATGGCAAACCAGCATAGTCCTCCTAGGATGTAGCCCTTGTAGGAGGCCTGGGGTGTAGCACTGATCGCACTCTGCCAGTATGATTGGTCGACGAATACCGTGCCTGGGCATATCAATAGTAATAGGAAATGAGTGCTTCCCTCGATTGCACGTCTGCCTATATATTTTGTGTGCGTAATAAAGCACTTTTTGCTCTCCTCGGGTTGAGTTCATGTGCCTATGTATTTAGGTAATCAATAATAGAGATATATAGACATTGTTGCACGCTGATTTAACAGGCCGAAAAATCGTGCATCAGGCCAGGATATCTTACCGAAATTGCCGATGATGTTGATCACTCCAAAGACTAGACCGCCCTTACTCATCATTGTCAAGTATGATCCATCCATGTTATCTACAACTGGTTCCACCTCAGATACCGCTTGAAGAGTCTCCCATACAGCATCAGAGGAACCCAAGTCATCCGAGAAAGCATACACGTACACGGAAAACACGCACAAACTGTGATGAGAGAAAATTATTGAATGTAGGTTAGGCGAAGTGGCTGACAGGACCATGAGCCGTGTGGACGTTGTACCAAGCGAGGAGTGAACAGTATCGCATGTACATGTTTTTTTTGTGGTGCTTTTGAATCCCTCGTAAGCGCAACCGTGTGCTTGCATAGCTATCATTGAAAAGGACACTGTGTTTTTTTTTGTGGTGCTTTTGAATCCCTCGTAAGCGCAACCGTGTGCTTGCATAGCTATCATTGAAAAGGACACTGCCAATGACTGTGCGAATTCAGGCCAGCTGAAGAACATATAGACATACCTCAAGAGGATTACAACAGTGTTAAAATAAGAGGCAATGAATGTGGCTTTCAGACCACCGGCCAGCGTGTAACAGATGTAACCCAGAGGAATCAGGAACGACGCCAGGTCGACATTCATGCCGGTGAGAGCTGTCACAGATGCCGAGCCACCGAGGATCAACATCGATGTGACAATGATATTGGTCAGCAATCCAAAGCAGAGGAACACAATATGCGCTGTCTTACCCCATCGCGCATTCACAATCTCGAGGAATGTGTGCGAAGTGGGTGCTCGCCTCTTCACTTGGACTGCCATAATAGCGAACAGAATCACCTGTACTGTAGCCCCGGCGGCGTACCAGAAGGGTCCTGAGATTCCGTATTGATAAGCAACGGATGACGATTGCAAAAGTGTGGCGGCTGTGGAGGTTAAGTTTGGTAATAGTGAGCTAAGTATAAAGTATAAACGTCAGATATGCAGAGTTTTTAGTGGCACGCTTTCAAGGCGATCCAACACACTTGCTATCTACATATCAAGACAGGGGTATTCAGTTATGTATGGCCAGAAACATACTCTTGCAATAGATTAAAAACATACCCCAGGTCCATTGCGACACAAGCACGGAAGCTGTCAATCCGATGCCGACAGAGCGACCGGCTGTGTTGAACTGTTCTGAGGTCATCTCTGTACCCAAGAACCTCTTATCCAAATACACAAGGAACAGCGTGAAGAGTCCGAAAGCCACTCCGAAACCGAGGACAATGGCGTATCCCACCCATAAGGGCAGGGGTGATTCACCACTGGTGAAGAACGTTTCCTGGCATGCATACTCCTCAAAGCACCAATAGTTGCGGAACTGAACGAATCCCGCGGGGCAATCGAACCCACAGTCGGTTGTCAACGTACTAACATCAATTGTCATGATTTATGGTTGTTGTCTCTTAGAGAACAGTTCAGTTTTAACACTCTCGTATGTGAACATACGTGTTGTGGTTTCATTCGGCCTTTCCATAGATGTTATAACGTAGTGAAATCCTATTTTGAGATAGTAACATGTGTGTGCAAATAATTTCAAGATATTTGACGAAGATATTCAGCAGTCATCAGAGTTGACTGCGTGTGTGCTACTCCACTGATTTGTTTCACGATGATTCTTCTCGTCATGATCCTAATCATCTCACAAATTTATCTATTTCTCGCTCTTCCATAGCCTTCTGAAAATTGACCACTCTTTTATCTAGATATATTATAGCCTCACACACGCACAGTGACAGAAGGGACAGCTGGTCTGGAGTCCATGTGATTACTGTGATGAACAGCCGTCCTGAATTCAGAATTGACCACAAAACATCATTCTATTAATAAAAGTAAATAAAAAGCTGGTATGACATTCAACATACTCTGCATCTCAAATCACAATGATTCCTCACCAGTCACCAATCATGAGACATGAACAGTATTAAAAAAGCTATTTCTTGTTTTTGGCAGACCATAAAAATCAGAATATGCTTCATCTTTCAGTCTTTCTCTAAAATATCAAAAAGTTGTGAATCACACTTGTGATATTATTGGACATGAGGCATGTGATGAAATAAGTTCACTCCCGTGCATCTGCGTTTTATTCTGCGAGACCACGTCACAATGTTGTCACTAGTCTGTGAGTTGACTGAATAGAGTGGATACCAGCCCTGAATTCCTGGAAAAACACTCAACAGTGAGAGTTTCTTTTTGTTTGCTTTCTTAGTGAACACCTGTCATATCGCAAGTTCGCAGCTCACAAGTAGTACCACACCGCCACCACACAAGAGAGAAGTTTGAGAGTGACAAGTCCTCACAAGTCACAACTCACAAGTCATGAGACGTGAAGTCACAACTCGCAACTGTCATAATTTATTTTTTTTTAAATGCATTTTTCTGTATTTGGACTTTTGGGGTTTCTGGGCTCTGGAGAGATATGGCGTCTCTGAACCATCCAGAGAGTCAGGCTAAAAAATATGGACACCTTCGTCTATTTTCAGAAGACTGAGGTTCAGACTTCAGAGTCATCAGAACTCAGGAATCATCAGGAGTTCAGGACTCAGGAGAGATCAAGGTCCTTATATCCTCAGAGGAATGTCTTTATACGGCACTGGTGACAATAAAATTGTTAACCACCTCCGGCCCAGTTTCCTACCAGTCTCATACTTGTACCTTTTCGAGTTTACTTTGCTTCTAAGTTGTAATGCACTGTAGTGTGATTTATTGCACTTGTTGTATTAGTTCTTTGTCGGCCTCAGAGGAGAGGTCGACGTATGTTAGACACGAATAGTGTCAACTGTAAAACCATGGGTGAATCCGAAGCAATAGCTCAGACAGAGGACGCCTATATACATGTGTCTAACTGCTAACATATGTCAAGCCCTTAAGGCCGACTAGGACCTAACATAAGTGCAACAAATGGGTTGTATCCGCGCTACAATATCTAACATTTAAGTCGAGCGCTTTCAGCCGACAGATAACAAACAACACGGCAGAAGACAAATACATCTCACAAGTGCTTAAAATCACGCTAATTACATTATACACCCATATTGAGGCAAATTAAACTCGAAAAAGTATAAGTATGAGACTGGTAGAAAACTGGGCCTGAGGTGGTTAATAATTTTATTGTCACAGCCTCAGGCCTCAGTCCTCACATCAGTCCTCATGCCTCCTCGCTCCTCATCAGTCTCGCCCATTGAAGTTTGAACTTGGTGCCATCAGCCACGTGGTGGTCGATATTTTGGGAATTTAGACAGCCACGAAGACACCTGATCTCGTTGCATACTAAACGTTTTGAAAGACCATGTATCGTATATCATAGAAACGACCAATATATTGTACGTTTTTAAGTTTATCATTTACATGGTTTGGTTCTGTGGTTTCTACGTGGTGTTTGGATTAAATTGGAGCCCGTTTGGAGGTACAATATATGAATATAAATAAGACCTATTTCATAATATAGTCCTATCGTCTTCTGATAGTGGGTCATACCCTTGAACACAAAACACCCTATTTGTTTTTTAAAACCAAACAATGAAAAACAAAAACACCCACACACAGGCCACAGGGCCACACCTGTGCTGGGCTCCTGAGAGTTCTGGACTCCTGGCTGTCCACCATGGGCATGGAGTTCACGTCACACTTCCCATCAGATTTTGCTAGCATCAGATATTAATACTTTTATTCAGATAACCCTCTAATAGAAATAAGAAAACAATCAACCATTTTTTTTTTAAAACAATACTGTAAATACTGTCTTTAGAATTTAGAAAGCTATGTAAATATCAATACATGAATATTTTATATTTTCCGCGTGCTCTTCTTGCTGTTGATTTGTTTTGAGGGTACATAAAATATTTGCTATTTATTTTTTTAGTTAAAAAAAAACAAATTAAAAAAAATGTTTTAGTAGAGAGGAGCCTATGATTTTCGACATCATTGACATTTGACAATGACTGACTGACTGTGCATTTCAGCCTGCAGTTTCTGCACTCTCTGTACTCTGCAGTCTGCAAGTTTTCTTTTCGCAGCATGCAGCCTGCAGGCTGCAGGAGTGCAGGGCGTGCAGGCTGCTAACAGAGCACAATGGCATCATACATGTTCAAAAATAAATACCGTGACGTAAAACTATAGCCCTCTTAAAATTAAATCAAAATCATCCACTAGTCTGTGGGCTGTTCAAATATTTACGTCATATCAGGGGGGGAAGGGGAGGACTGTGGCTCATTGTACATACAGGCTCAATTTTTATTGGTTCAGGCTTTGGCAACTGAAGAACTAGTCTGTCACGCCGACAAATTCAATTCGCACGGTTTTATGTGCGTTCAAAATGTTGACTTTTGTGCTTAAAATAGGAAATAGTTTTTCATAAAAAGCCAACACACGTTCTTTTTTATAATGTCTATAATGTTCAATTTAGGAGTATATCTATAATCATTAAAAATCGTAGCCTTTTGGGATTTTTTTTACAAAAAAGAGTATAACACAGACAAAAATCAAAATATGTAAGCCAAAGTTGTTGTTTTTTTAAATAAAGAGGTTCCATGCATGATATAGCATTCTTTCAGCTTTTCAGAGTTAGGTGCGAAGACCAAACTATCTTAAATATTAAAGGCGCCACGATCCTCAATCTCAGGGCTCAGACACCAATTCCAAAGTGATAGACTGTTGCTCAGACCACACTCACAACAGTTGCAGTGATGACTGATGAGACTTGTGAGACAGACTTCAATACGTGTCTTACTTTTTGTGAAAACATACTACGTTTTACGTTAACGCTTAGTTTTGAACCCGTTTTCCCGTTTTCAGGCAGCATACTGGGAGCCAATTCTAAAAACATTTTTGTTTAGATCTACCTTTTCTAGCCCAATTTTGTTAGCTGATATGTTTTGACAGAAGTAAATCTGTCCATCCAACAACTATATACAATTCAACAAATATTTTGGTGAAATATAGTTGGCAGGTTTTGCCAAATATAAGGGCGAGACCCCTATACGTATGAAAACGTAGTACGCTTCCCGTTAACGCTTCGATTTGAAAACGTGTTTTACGTATTACGATTTACGAATAGAAGTCTGTTGTGAGAGTGCGAGACTGGCCCTGGTCTGGCAATGCGTCTGAAATCTGATTCTCATGCGAGAGTATGAGGAACTGGAATACATATTTACAGTTTTTCATTGGCCGTGCTCGATAAATTATATCCCTCACGAATTCTCATTTCAACTGATACTATGTACTAGTAGTAGAGTACGATGTTACTCTACACTGTCTACTCTACAGTCTACTGGCATGCATAATCGATAATCATCTAATGATTCTACAATCAGGGTCGTATTTTTTCTACAAAAACAATGTGTTTTGTTTTTGTTTTTCTTGAATAATATTACTGTAAATATAGATGCATCAGATTAATATTTATTTTAAAAACTCCCCGTACATAACAACCGAGCAGAGAGCCAGAGATATTCCGTCGCTCCGACTTCATGTTACATATCCACATTTGCCTGTTGGTCAGTATTGAACTATTGAGTCCTGACTCTCATATTGTTCTTTTATTATTTATTTATCAGTACAATACTCGGTGTTGTCACCAACTGCGTTTGGCCCCCCATCAAGGGCCCCATCACCATGGCCAATGCGGGTTAGGTCGGGAAGATGAGATGGCTCTCCACCCTCCGGCGTCTCCAGTCCGAGACTTCGGCGAAACTAATAAATAATATCCAGTGGCTTCGCTCGGAGCACCATCAGCAGTCTAGTATGTGTATAAATTCGCAGTGTCGGTACTTTTATGTGCAATTATTTTGCATAGCACCAGCGTGACCAGCCACCAGGGCCCAGGCCAGCAACAGGTTATTTGTATAAATTCACACTGTCGATGATCTATAAAATATAAGAGTATTGATGCTAACAACCAGGAAGTTAAAGCAGTAGTTGAAGCTATGGATGCCTTTGTATGCAATTAGTCTTGCACAGCACTCGCAATAGACTATGTGTACATAGCAATTCGCACTCAAAGATATTTAATTAAAAAATTTTAATAAAGGATATGAAATTAAAGCCGGTGTATTGATAGTTCAGTTTGCAAACAGTCTCGTACCACCTACCGATACTTTGTACACATTGAGAAGGCCAATGTCCGAAACACTGTATTTCTATAGGGCTCGTCTTATGCTGCGCGATAAGCATGATGGCGCGCATTCTCTTCCCCTCAGACATACGAATGTGAATATTATAAACTATACATCGACTGTGTAGGTTCATTAAATACACACCGACGATTCTTTTAGTCTTGATCTTTCAATGTGAAATATGCGCCGAAAAGGGGAGTCGTATTTGTAAACGTCGAGATGTATCCATCACAACCACAGACGTTCGACCTTATTGTAATCGGGTCTCACGAATGCGAATGTACATCATGAAGGATACTTCTAATGTGTCACTAAAGATTACAGGCGACGATTCTTTAGAAGTGTTGTTATGGGTCTCATGGAGCATATGTGCACACAAGGTGAGTGTTTCTCTAAAGATGTCCGTGGCTGTGGACAAGAGAGCGTTATAACACTATAACCTCGCTTTGGCTACCTATTCAATCCCCTGCATTTGTCACAACACCAGTACATATATAACATACCAGCGTATATGACTGATTTGGCGAACGACGTCAGAAGATACTGATGAACCTTTCACAAACCATGTACAAAACAACGAACACACAAAATTCTAGTGTGCTATATATATATGTATATATATATATATATACGTAAACATATTTATATATATATATATATATATATATATATATATATATATATATATATATATATATCACCATACCTCCGCAATTTATAGTATAGCGCAAAGAACATCATTGGCAGTGGTGCGTTGAGAATGCCATGTGAATGTATGAGCAGAGCAGACATAAAGCTGCGCTTCCAGTCAGTAGGTCGCAATTTCCTCATGTGATATCAGTTCCAAAGTCTCGTCCTCGAAGTGTTGACTACTTCTGCGTATTATTGACAATTTGTAGCATAGCCCCAATGCGCCATAGCCTTCTTGAAACGACATAATCTCTCTCACTCATTGAGAGTTAAGAGAAAACAACAAACATACCGTCTCATATGTTGCTGTCACGAGAGTGCTATTCATTTGTATGCATCAAAGATTTAGTCGCATGTGGCATATATTAATGAAGCAATTTGCATCCTACCAGTATTTCGAAGCCTCAGCGCTAGTTGACTTTAATGTCTATGTAACAATACAGAGTAATATATATTTTCAACATTAATTATGCATTTATATGCATCCCAAGATGTACTTTCAGACCATAGTGTTAGTCAATTTCAATGTCTATGTAGCAATGCAGAGTTACATACGTGTTTCAATATGTATTTCAAACTTGGTTTTTAATTTATATACATCCATCCTAAGATGTGTTTTTAAACCGTGATGTCAGATTGCTTGATATCTATGTATGGTGCCTAAATAGCTACACATGTATCATTACAATGTTGTATTTTTCTAAACCGCAGTGCCAGTTTGCTTGATATCTATATATGGTGTCTAAATAACTACACATGTTTCATTACAATGTTATATATTTCTAAACCGTAGTGCCAGCTTGCTTGTTATCTAACACCAGCAGTCAAGTTTGTCACGTACCTCACTTTATGAATGTTCCTTGCATTTCCAGCCAAGATTTTATTTCCTGTCGTAGTACTAGTTCACCTAGATATCTATGTAGCGTTCTAAGTCACACCTGTCCTTAATTTTGGTGCATAGTCAGACAGTCCTATGCGCCTACATGCACCTGGGCTTTTATTTCCAAGCCATCGGGGGGACATCCAATAAATATATGTATATATATATCTAGTGCTAGTTCACCTTGATGTCTATGTAACGTTCTAAGTCAGCATTCAGAGCTAACACCATCGCTCGCGGGGTCGGTAGGCGATCGCTCACCGCAACAGCGCACACCACACACTCGCACATAGGTACGTCGTCAGGTGTACATCGGCACCTACACACCACCCCACGCCCCTCCTTATCTGACGCAATACCCACATCCCCATGAGTACATCTCTGACTACTGCCACATGCAGGTATCCTTACGCTTACACAGGTACACTCAGATCCGCTGAACCCACATCCGCATGATAGTCCCGTCGCAAAGACACACTCAGCTTCATATCCCTCGGCGTAGGTACAACCAGCAGCTGGGCTTGTGCTTCCGGCACATACGGCCGTGTCTAGTCTACCCCCCCATTGAGTACACACCTCCTTGCACCCCCACGCACCCTCGCGCGTGTGGGCTCAGTTGCATGCTGTAAGCTACATGCATGAATACCACCACCAACACATGTCGATGGGTTGATCTTGTGCATGTCTTGTCCACGCCCCTCTGTCTCGCTCGTTGAGCTACGGTTGTAGGTCACTTCGCCTACCTCTCCTATCTGCGCACTGTTAGTATCACTTACAACGATACGGTCACTGTGTGTATCATACACAGCGGTACCCTCACTGTGTGGGGTGGTGCTGCCAATCCTTGACTCTCGCGCTTCTCCGACGCCCACACGCTTAGTGTCGCCAGTACACGCCACCCACCCAGGCGTTTCATGTGTGGCATGCCCATCACACGGGGTGTGCTTAGGTATATGTGCATGGCTCATACCTACCGCGCTGGTGGCCCTGCACACTGGCTTCACCACACGGCGTAACCATGGCAACAGACGCTCTTGGTACGTGGCCGGGTTGGGGCAGAGGATCGCTTCCCAGTCAAGCTGCGTTTGGAATGGTGGAGAGGCGGTGATTTCTAAACCAACAGCCAATAGGATCGCGTGTAATGCGATAAAGCCCACGGCCGCACCACCCCGCGTGAGTGGCATGAAGTTGTACCAGTAGAACAATATGTCCAATGCTAGCGGAAGGATTGTCTCCATCTGATTGGACGAAG
>LUCW03001713.1:85000-90000 GCA_001586965.3 Sphaeroforma sirkka
ATATATATATATATATATATATATATATATATATATATATATATGAAAAGATGAATATATATGTATATATATGAATAGATACTATATGATATAAATACAGAAAATAAATACAGAATCTCGTGCTTTATGTCTGATATAACATACGAACTCATGTTAAATGTGATATAAATCTATGAATAGATATATACATATATATATATATATATATATATATATATATATATATATATATATATATATATATATATATATATATATATATATATATATATATATATATATATATATATATATATATATATATATATATATATATATATAATTACTCTGGCAACCTGATAGGTATTATAACACGTCTGATAGTCACTATACCACATCTTTCAGATACTACGACACCATGGTTGTTGTTATGACAACGTGGGTCTTACTAGACAACCTGATGGATACTACGGCACACCTGGTTGTTGGAGTTTCCGTCGAGCGCCCGTTTCGCGTCCATGTACGCCATTTTAGGCATCTCCATCAACAGCCTGACCTTCGATCTGTTGCTGTGTGTGGTTGTGTGTGTTAAGCATACATGTGAAGAGTTTTAGGGTTATAGGGTTAAGGGTTTATGACTATTATACTGTGTGTAGTGTCGACATGTGACTGAAATATTGTGTTTTATGTACATGTGTCTATTACATTGTGTGTGTTATATACATGTGACTATCCCAATATGTGTGTTATATACATGTGTCTATTATATTTAAGAGATATGTCAGACGTGTGGGCTCGGGTGAGTGCGTATGAGTCATCTGATACTCTGCACTCGCCAATCAGTAGTTGGGTGGTACAACGGATGTGACTGTATGACCATGAGAAGATATGGTGCACTGTACAGTGTAATCCATACATCTATGTACATATCACGTATACCAATACATCAAGCATGTATATTAAGTTATATGTACATATCACGTATACCAATACATCTATGTACATATCACGTGTACCAATACACTATACAGTGTAATCCATACAGCTATGTACACGTATACCAATACGTCAAGCATGTGTATTAAGTTATATGTGTTGTTCAGGAATTTAGATAGTATATACAGACAGCTGTATATAATATATACAGCAACATAGATATAATATACAGTCAGTTATATATGATATACATCCACGTATATATAATATAAATCCATTTATATATCATATACATCCACTTATATATCATATACATCCACTTATATATTATATATATCCATTGACATATCATATACATCCACTTATATATCATATACATCCACTTATATATAATATACATCCACTGATATATCACATACATCCACTTATATATCATATACATCTACTTATATATCATATACATCCACTTATATATCATATACATCCACATATATATCATATACATCCACTTATATATCATATACATCCACTTATATATCATATACATCCACTGATATATAATATACATCCACTTATATAACATATACATCCACTTATATACCATATACTGCAGCCTACTATATATCATATACTGCAGCTTACTGATTACATGGATCAGTATTGTCTACATAAGTTCTACTTGCACACTGCCACAGTATAAAAACAACAACAGCACTATATCTGACCTTCGTAGCCTCAGATATATCGTGCACATCTGTATACATAGGCAAATACATAGCGTATGTGATAGCTATGTGTTTATCCATTCCTCTTACATGGTAGTATAGTCTACACCTGCTCAAATCAGAAGATATATTTATATACGTATTTATGTCAATTTCTAGTATATATAGACATATATATATATATATATATATATATATATATATATAATAAATATATATATATATATATATATATATATATATATATATATATATATATATATATATATAGTATACACACATACATAGAATATATGTTATTCACATACACGCGAGTTCACAGGCACTTCGCACAGTCTGGCACATACCACAGTACAACCACGGCATAGCCTCCACCCATCTCCTCACTCTCTATCACATTGACATATCCGTGTGTACACACTATCTGCGTGTACATAGTTGTCGTTTAGAGATACTGCACGCGCTGCTCTGAGGGCCATCGCATGCAGCTCTGATGTATGTGTGCTTGTGTTGTGGGAAGACATGTTGGCATGAAATGGAGTGGAACGGCTTGTGGGTGTGTACGCATATTCTTAAAGGTGTATGTGTATGTAAAAATCCTTATGCATATACGTGTTAATATATATATATATATATATATATATATATATATATATATATATATATATATATATATATATATATATATATATATATATATATATATATATATATGTATATATGTGTGTGTATATATATATGTGTGTGTGTGTGTATGTGTGTTGCGTGCGTATATATACCTTAGTGGAATACCCCTGTCTTTAGGAGGCTATGTATGTAATATATTTGTATATCATAGATTTTCGGCAAAGTATACTCCGACTGCTGCCTTGATACATAATTTATTAAAATTAAATATTTTTACGTACTAACTACATACATGGTCTATAACTACGTTACGAGACATGAACACCTTAGTAAGTGGTGTGCACGTTCATTGTACGTAGACAGCGCATATAGTGCATCTGGAGACCACACACTCAAATGGACCCACTCAGCGCTGTCAATGAATAACAGTACAATGTAGGTTAGTATATGAATAACAGTGCAATATACGTTAAATATCAATAGTACAATGTTGGTATATCATTAGTACAAAGTACGTTAGTGTATGAATCACAGTACAATATACGTTAGTATAGGAATAACAATACAATGTACGTAATTATATCAATAGCAGTACAATGTATGTTAGTATATATATAGCAACACAATGTACGTTAATATATATATAACAGTACAATGTACGTTGGTATATATATAACGATACAATATACGTTAGTATATATATAACAAAACAATATACGTCTGTATATATATAACAGTACAATGTACGTTAGTATATATATAACAATACAATATACGTTAGTATATATATAACAATACATTGTACGTTAGTATATGTATAACAATACAATGTACGTTAGTATATATATATATAACAATACAATATACGTTAGTATATATATAGCAGTACATTGTACGTTAGTATATGTATAACAATACAATATACGCTAGTGTATATATAACAGTACAATGTAGGTTGGTCTATATATAACAGTACAATCTACGTTATTACACCTATGCAAGTATGAGGTAAATGCGCCTATGTAAACCGAATCGGATCACAACTTTGCAGAGCAACGTCTTTCTGGTGGCAGAGATAATATCACATATATTTGAGTGTACCTGTGTACGTTTATGTGCATGCACACACATATCACCCAACGCTTGCTATAGAGAATTACTATCACGTATGTTTATTGAGTAGTAACATGCACATACATACATGCACAAGTCTTTAGATGGATAGCGTAGGATCACACTCTGTACGCGACTGCGCTCTCACTCACAGACTGTCACATACATAAGCGACCACTATGTTAATCTCAATGGTATTACCATCACATACATTCATAGACGTTCACATACATTCGCATACATTCATAGACGTTCACATACATTCGCATACATTCATAGACGTTCGCATACATTCACATACATTCATAGACGGTCACATACATGCACATACATTCATAGACGTTCATATACATTCACATACATTCATAGACGTTCACATACATTCACATACATTCATAGACGTTCACATACATTCACATACATTCAAAGACGTTCACATACATTCACATATTCACATACATTCATCGGCGTTCGCATACATACACATACATTCAAATACATCAAGCTTGTTGGTATTGCAATTGGTATCCATACTGACTACGCCCAAGTGCATGGGTTTATGCCCTGGAAAAAGGGTGCAAGTAGGGTTTTAGGGTTTAAACCTCTATACATCAAAGAAACGTGTGCATGTATATACACTCACATGTACGTGTAGGTGAATGGTCATACAGATACATTGAATAACCCTATGCACACACATAAACACGCATACATATACACTTAATAAGCCTTTACATGTGTATGTGTGTGTGTGTACTTACATATACACCCATACACGTACACTCTACAACCCTGTACATATGTATGTGTGCGTGTACTTACATACACACCCATACACGTGCACTTTATAACCCTGTACATATGTATGTGTGCGTGTACTTACATACACTCCCATATAAACACATATAAACGTATATACACATACACACCCATATACACACATATAAACATATATACACATACACACCCATATACACACATATATACATATATACACATACGCACCCATATATACGCACGTATATATAAACATATATACGCATACACACCCATATATACACACATATATATATATATATATAACACACACGCCCGTACACACACAAACATATATACACATACACACCCATGTTCACACATATGAACATATATATACATACACACCCATATACACACATAAACATATATACACATACACACCCATATACACACATATAAGCATATATACACATACACCCATATACACACATATAAATATATATACACATACACACCCATATACACACATATAAACATATATACGCATATACACCCATATACACACATAGAATGTCCCAACAGACCCACACCACCAGACAGCGGCATGAGCTTCACCACAACGTCCGCAGAGTTATCGGCAAATGCTCACCTGCACGTTATGAGCGAACCATCTGTGGTATGTAGCACAGATTGTGACATGATCAGATTGTGTATATCGTCTCCTCATTGCTTTGTGGTATGTAGCACAGATTGTGATGTAATCAGATTGTGTGTATCGGTTATGAGCGAACCATCTGTGGTATGTAGCACAGATTGTGGTATGATCAGATTGTGTATATCGTATCCTCATTGCTTTGTGGT
>LUCW03001713.1:95000-110390 GCA_001586965.3 Sphaeroforma sirkka
AACCCGAAATTTAAGGACAGGGCCGTGCACCCCGGAGACATCTGTGACAGCGCAACCGTAGACACCTTCGCGGGCGAAGGCTCTACTGTAACTATAACGTACCCACACCCCATTAACCTGACTACCCTGTATGGGTTTATCCTGGACTATCCGGTACGCTTGTCTGTGATATGTATGTGTGTGTAATGCTATGTGTGCGTTATGTATGTGAGTGTTTGTTATATACGTGTTCTATATGTGTATGAGTGTTATGTATGTGTTATATATTTGTGTGTATTGTTATGTATATGTTCTGTATGTGTGTGTGAGTGTTATGTATGTGTTCTATATGTGTGTGAGTGTTTTGTATGTGTTATGTATGTGTGTGTAATGTTATATATGTGTTCTGTACGTGTGTGGGAGTGTTATGTATGTGTTATATATGTATGTGTCTGGGAGTAAGATGTATGTGTTATGTATATATGTGCGATCTGTTGGTTACTTTTGTTATACTGGTTGGTTTATTTGTTTGATATATTTATCTTTTGGGGCAGGCGGTTTTTTCGATACTTACTTGCCAGAAATGTGTATGTATATGTGTATGTGTATTTGCATGTGTATGTGCATGTATATGTGTATGTGTATTTGCATGTGCATGTGCATGTGTATGTGTATGTGTACGTGTACGTGTATATGTGTTTTTAACTTCGCAATTCCATCGTCTTCTATATGTGTATCTACGTCGTATATGGGGATAGTCTCCGCGTTAGTGTTCTCGAACCTCCATGAATTCGTGCCAGTGATATGTTTTCTGTGTGTGCTGGTGCAATCGCACTCCAAACTGTATCTGTCAGTAGTATGTAGACATGTATGTGTATATGTATATGGATGTGGATGTGTACGTGTATGTATATATGTATATTTGTATGTGTGTGTGCATATATATATTAATATATATATATACATATATATATATATATTTATATATATATATATATATATATATATGTCTGTGTCTGTGTCTGTGTCTGTGTCTGTGTGTCTATGTCTGTGACTGTGTGTCTGTGCGTATCTCTGTGTGTGTGTCTGTGTGTACATATAGTTAACCGTCTTACCCTCTGAATTGCAGTGTCTCTACTGGTACGATCATGTACTATCCACTGCCAATTGCCTATCCATGACTCCCCTGCGCCTGTACGACTGTGAGTTCTCTGCAACCAGCCCCTCAGAAACGGGTCCGGGTGCTTGGTTCCGAACTGTTCCTTACCGTTTTACATCCTTCAGCATACCGGGATGCATAGCCGATAGTCTGGCGGAGACTTGGGAGGAGCGTATGGGTCTTTGGACTACTCGGCTTCAGGTACCGAATTGCTTCACACTCACAGAGTCGATGGTGTTCTATACATTGATTGTGCCAGTGTGTAGTGAGTGTTCTGTCCTATATTAATAGTGGTATGAATAGACATAGTGGTATGAATAGACATAGTGATATGAATATATACATAGTGATATGAATAGACATAGTGATATGAATATATACATAGTGGTATGAATAGACATAGTGGTATGAACATATACACAGTGGTATGAACATATACATAGTAGTATGAATATATACATAGTGATATGAATATATATACATGAATATATATACAGTGGTATGAACATATACATAGTGGTATGCATATATACATAGTGATATGAATATATACACAGTGGTATGAATATATGCATAGTGGTATGAATATATACATGTGGTATGAATATATACATAGTGATATGAATATATACACACAGTGGTATGAAATATATATAGTGGTGGCATGAATATATACATAGTGATATGAATATGCACACACAGCGGTATGAATATATACGTAGTGGTATGAATATATACATGGTGATGATATGAATATATATACACAGTGGTGGTATGAATATATACATAGTGGTATGAATATATACATGGTGATATGAATATATTCACAGTGGTATGAAATATAGACATAGTGGTATGAATATACATATACATAGTGATATGAATATATACACAGTGGTATGAATATATATACATGGTGATACAAAATATATTCACAGTGGTATGAACATATATACATAGTGGTATGAATATATACATAGTGATATGAATATGTACACAGCGGTATGAATATATACGTAGTGGTATGAATATATACATGGTGATATGAATATATACACAGTGGTATGGATATATACATAGTGATATGAATATATACATGGTGATATGAATATATACACAGTGGTATGAATATATACATGGTGATATGAATATATTCACAGTGGTATGAATATATACATAGTGGTATGAATATATACATAGTGATATGAATATATACACAGTGGTATGAATAAATACATGGTGATATAAATATATTCACAGTGGTATGAATATATACATAGTGGCATGAATATATACATAGTGATATGAATATATACACAGTGGTATGAATATATACATAGTGGTATGAATTTATGCATAAAGGTATGAATATATGCATGGTGATATGAATATATACACAGTGGTATGAATATGTATCCGTCTCTGCGCCACCCCGCAGTTGCCTCGTCTGTGCGTTTTGGACTACATGCGACTATAACTAAAATGTATCGCCATAGACATCTCAGAACAAACGCCCAGCTGAGAGAGTCTTACCCAGAGTACCATGTGAACCCAAGCCCGATTGGTTTTAGGGTTCGGGGTTTAGGGTTTTAGAGCATCCCCAGGGTCTATACAGAGATTAGCTTGTCACCGATGGTTTTCAATCAGTCAGACGTCGTCGTGCGCGGGTTCTACCACGGTGTTAAAACTGTTTCGGTACTCTCTCCTACAAACACACACTCTCTAAACTTGGCCAGACATCACTTGTACCACAAAATATATAAACACACACACTCTAAACTTGGCCAGACATATCTTGTACCACAATATATATAAACACACACTCTCTAAACTTGGCCAGACATCACTTGTACCACACTATATACAAACACACACACACTAAACTTAGCCAGACATCACTTGTACCACACTATGTACAAACACGCACACTCTAAACTTGGCCAGACATTACTTGTACCACACTATACGCTTTATTATGGATCACATAGACTTTGACATATAGAACGAGTGCGAGTCTTGTCATTGGCGTATGGCGCAGCTATACGGCGGTTCTTACAAACCCTAAACCCTAAACTCTTTTTTAATATATGGCGATGCTTACAAACACTATACCGTAAACCAACCCCTAGATCCTTGTTTAATATACGGTAATTCTTGCAAACCCTAAACCTTAAACCCTTGTTTAATATACGGCGGTTCTTACTAGTGTGTCAAACGTATACTGGAACTCCCGCTACTTCCTTTGTGGTTCTGACAAGTATATTGAGCACATACTAAGCCCCCCCCCCCCCCTCGCCCCGCGCTATTGCCTTTGTGGGTGTGCATCAAGGGACGTATTCTGTGTCTGTAAGTATCCGTGAACAGAAGTAACATGCAACATGCACACCCCTCGACCAATCACAATTGCAGGAACGTGTGCGGCAAGCCAATCAGGTCTGGGGTAAAGAAGTGTGCGAAGTCCGTCAGACCACCGTGGAACTCACACAGGTGGCCCTGTAGCCGATGGTGCGGCTTGTCTCTACTTGTACCAGCTATGAAACAATAAAAATTAGTATAGAAATTAGGTGTATCCCATACGTCTTACTTGGGTTTACTTAACGTGATACCATACACCTCTAGTGCACCAAAACCAACACGGCCCATAGTAAGATCACTGGCTCCGTATGACATTAGCTGAAGCAATGTTAATCAGAGTGCTTTTGTACTGATTTTAAATCCGAGTGCTTCTGTGGTGATTTTAAATCGCAGAGCTTTTGTACTGATTTTAAATCCGAGTGCTTCTGTAGTGATTTTGAATTCGAGTGCTTTTGTTGTGATTTTAAATCGCAGTGCTTCTGTAATGATTTCAAATTCGGAAAGTTCTGCCGTGGTTTTGAATCCGAGTGCGACTCTAGTGATTTTAAATCGGAGTGCGTCTCTAGTGATTTTATATCGGAGTGATTCTTTGGTGATTTTCAATCGGAGTGCTTCTGTGGTGATTTTAAATCAACAATAATATCAATGTTACGTCTGCACTGGCTCATAAATTTCAATTTTGTACTCATATTTGATGCCGCATTGCTGGAAATATCAAAGACAGTCAAAGCGTTGTCTCTGACAGCATACATACGCTTAACTGCACTTGGTTCTCTTCTCGTACTTGTTGTCCAATCAAGTTTGAGAGAAACAATCAGATTTCACTTATTCGAACAATCCAGCGGTACACATACTATACATCTGTAACTACTCCCCTTCTCAAATAGCCATTAGATGAAGCTTGATGCGTATCGGTACTCCGTCTTGACTTTTTACCCGACGACTTAAATATTTGAAAAATATTTGGAGTTGTATTTTAGCGCCCTGTCAATACTGTGTGAGTAGATTTATAACTACACTGGAAAAAGATATACAACTCAGATGGGTCTACCGCGGCCTAAAAATGATATGTATGTAATCAACTGTAATTTCAACGGCGATTCAGGACGGAGAACATACGAAAAAAGGTTCGAGGAAGACACTTGAGAAGCATTCGTATTTTCCTATCCAAAGACGTCGCATGCGTCCACAATTGTATATGAAGTTGAATCTGAGATGGTAAAAGACTGACAATGTACAGTTTCGAGAAGTTCCCACTACAGCTGTTCGTTTCGCTGTTTGGGTAACGGGATAGCAAAATTTCATGCACCGTGCAAAGGCTGTCCTCAGTCTACCCAGATATCAAATTAGTAACTACAGTATATAAAAGGGCGGTTCAATCTACGCAGATATATATCAATCGTGACGGATATATGTTGAGAACTAATGCCAGCCCTGTATTAAGTCTCTAGTTCACTCAAGGCTTTTAGCTAATTATCCTATCCGTCCCTACATTTCCACCTCGAGACGTATATTATCCCGACTTGTTTAATATAGAAGTTTCTAGGAGGAAAATTGGGCGAGTTTTGGTTTACGCCTGTGCTGGTCGTGCACGTCATGGTTATGGGCGTCCATCGTCAGTATCAAATAAAGAAGCATACAATCAACCATACCGATAGTGCTATTCAGGAATGCATAACTTTGGCTCGCAGGTTTATTATACCATATTAACTTTAGGGCGCAAGCTGTAACCTTTGAAAACAACCATCTCAACCGCGTATTATTGTGTACCATTCTAGTAGCTTGAATAATTGAAGTAGACTGTAACTGATTCGAAGTTGATGCCATGCAAGAAATACCCTTAGCTACGCAAAAACTACTCTTCGCTGTACGAGAAGCACTCTTAGCTGCGCAAAAAGAACCCTTAGCTGCGCAAGAAGTACCCTTAGCTGCGCAAGAAGTATCCTTTGCTGCGCAAGAAGTACTCTTAGCTGCGCAAGAAGTACCTTTAGCTGCGCAAGAAGTACCCTTAGCTGCGCAAGAAGTATCCTTTGCTGCGCAAGAAGTACCCTTAGCTGCGCAAGAAGTATCCTTTGCTGCGCAAAAAGTACTCTTAGCTGCGCAAGAAGTACCCTTAGCTGCGCAAGAACTACTATTAACTGCGCAAGAACTACTCTTAACTGCGTGTAGTAAACACATCAAAATACGATACTAAAACCTACTGAGTCCCCCTGAGGCTCAGTGCGGTGTATTTATTCTTATATTTGATTGTCTACGTGGTCTGCAAATAATTCACCTCGTGTGAATTAATTGTAAACTAATTCTAACTCCACACTGATAGTGGTTTAAGGGACTTTACTACACTCCCCTCAAGCTCAAGCGTCACCAATGATTGAAGAGCTTCAAAAATAAATGACCTCTTAAACTATTGAAAATTAAACATATAAAACTAGTAGTGTAAATCAAACAATATATATATATAAACTAGTGAAATCCTTCTGCTGAGTAAGTTCGTGCCTTGGAAACTGGTCTTTTGAACCATCCCGGCTGTGCTGGAATATTTTCACCCCCCAAAAAGCTAAGGTATCCGCTGGAGTTATACTTGCCTATAAGCTCGAGTTGTGGAATCGTCGTTCGCCTCTACACCGTGGTGAAATCTCACGAGGAGAGACAAACTCGGATCCTGAAGTAGATGATACATCTAGTATTCATCAACGTAACGTTGGAATTATTGTTGTTGTGCCGCTTTCTTCTTCTGCCGAGTTTGCTCGGCTTTGTGGTATGCCGCGATGTCATTCGGATCGTCAAAAGCTTCGGCTGACTCCCAAGTTGGATCACCATCCCGCCAGCGAACCAAGTATTTTGTATTCCCTGTGGAATCATTCTGTCTATGTCGAATGATGTAACGGAACGAGGAACTATCCTGCCACATATGATCTTCTAAAGGCTTTTCGGTGGCTCTGTGGACTAGTCGCAAAAGTTCCACTCTAACTGGTTTACCTTTGAAAGTATCTGGAAGTGAACCATCCTTGTGTGTCAGTTCATATCCTTGTCCCTGTCTGGCTTTGACAACGTATGGTCCCGACATTGGTCGCATTGCTTTGGTTGTGCGACCTTCGGACCGTACCATTACCACATCCCCTGGTTGAAAGGTGATAAAATCGTTAGCATGGAGGCGGTCAAACTGCCTGGATAGTGTGTCTGCGTATTTCTGCGTGAACTTACAAAGCGTCGGCAGGATAGTGTCGTGCAAACGATCCAGCCGTTGTGCCCAAGCCTCATTGGTGACCGGCTGATTTCCCGGAAGGTCATCCGTGAAGTCAGCAAACGGAACATGACGGCGACCGAAGTAAGCACTGAATGGTGCTGTCTTGTGTCGCCGAGATATTCGGAGGTTCTGGCACAGCATAATAAGTGGTAGTCGGACATCCCGTGCCGTAGGTAAAGATTCACATAGCTTGCGAACTCCTTCGTGCATGTCTCTGTGTCTTCTCTCCGCTGCTCCCAGAACCTGAGGAGGATATGGTGCAACTTCTTGAGTTATTAATTTAACAATCTTGTTCAAAAACTCGCCTCCCTCGTCTGATTGAATTTTCCTGGGAAAACCATGTTCCCCAAACACCTCCATAAGTTTCGATGTCACCACTTCTGCTGACTTTGTGGCCGTTGCTCTCAATATCGAGTACCCCGTTGCTATATGCAAGACGTGCAATATATATCGATTTCCTGCTGCTGAAACTAGTGGCATTGGAATCATGTCGACTTGAATATGATCCCACGGATACTTTGCCGTTATATTAATCATCGGGTGAAATCCTTTCGTAACACCCTCTGTCCTAGACATGTGCGACAGTTTCTCCTAACTGTTTGTGCAAGTTCCAGAGCGTTAGGCCACAAATGTCCGTTCTGCTGTAGTTGAGCAACTGTATCCTCTGCTCTATGATGCCCAATCTCATGCTGACACAAGGTGAGCTGTGTGCGACAGGCTTATCTCTTCCTCATCTGGAGAATCCGTCATGGCTACTTCCGAGGTAGCGATCGATACTAGCCGAGACGTATCAAATGGGGTGACTTTCGATACTGAAGACGGTTCGGCATATCCCAATCGTGCTGAAAACGTCGCTGGAAGGCTGTAACCATTGCGTGGGCCTACTCTGGCAATGACTGTGTGACCCCATGGTGTCTTGCCACTCGCATACTTTCCGTATTTGAGGAAGGAGTGGGCTGTCCTTGGAACTAATACTGGGTCTCTTTGTAGAAGCGACTTGAATAACTGGAACCAAGGCTCGTGGGGCGCCCACAGTAGACACACCGTAGCTGTGGCCCTCTCTGATCGTATCTTGCGCAACATTCTATGGATTAATCTCCATGGTGGGTTCATCCATCCGTCTATATCTTTCCAACAATGTGCAAACGCTCCACCCCTGTCATCGTCGGTGTAGTAGCGTGGCAAATGGTGATCCTGTTGCGAAGCAAAGACATCGACATTATTCTCACCCATAATCCGTTGCGCTTGCTCAAAGTAATCTGGAAAAAGTTGCCAACATTCTGCATATAGTACCTCCGGGTCCTCAGTCTCAACAGTTCCCTCATGAAGCCTAGACCACGCGTCTGGTAGCACGTTATTTATACCCGGGATGTGCGAGATAGTGAAATTGAAAGGCGCTATGATGTGATGCCATCGTTGTAGCATCGGATTCAGCTTCAGCTGTGTGTTCATATACACCAAAGCCTTGTGATCAGTCAACACTGAAAAGCGTTGACCTTCGAGATGATCCCGGAAGTGTGTGAGACCATATACCAAGGCCAATAATTCCTTCATGGGTGTTGCGTAATTGCGCTGTGCTGCGTTGAGGGTCTTGCTGAAGAACATTAGGTATTGCTTCTTCCCTTCTATGGTCTGGAACAATGCACCTCCAATACCGTAGTCGCTTGCATCCGTTTCGAGTTGTAAAGGTACTTCGTCGACGGGAAATTTCAACACTACTGCCTCAACTATGGCTTGCTTCATGGCATCCCAAGCTTGCTGATGTCTCTGTTCCCACCTGTCTCCAATGATTTCCTTAGGCCTCAGTCTTACGAATTCCCGGAGTTGGGCAACTACCTCTGCAAATTTTGGTAGGTGCTCGTGAAGAAAGTTGGCTAATCCCAAGGCCGATGCAATGCCTTTGTACTTCTTCGGGTTGGCCAGTCAATGAGCTTGGCCTGCTTTTCATGGCAAATATCAATTCCGGCCTTCGATACTCGCTTCCCTAGGATCATGACTTCTTTGACTGCAAAATGACATTTTGAAGGGTTTAGCTTGAAACTGTGGTACGTCAGCCGCCGAATGACCTCTTTCACTACTCGTACGTGTTCCTCATAGTCATCTGTTGCTATTACGATGTCGTCCAGGTAGTGGTGTGCCGGAAGTCCTTGCAATATCACACTCAGTGTACGCTGAAACTGTTGCGTCAGTGTGTGTAGTCCAAATGGCGCTGATGTAAAGGAATACTGGCTTTTGCCATGTGTGAAACTGAATAGATACTGAGAATCAGGGTGAATTGGGAGTCGATGGTACGCTGCGGTTAGATCCAATGTCGTGTAATATCTCTTCCCTTTGATGTTACCAATGATATCGCTGATACGGGGAATAATGAACTGATCCGCCGGTATTAATGCATTCACCGCTCTGAGGTCCAAACACACTCGCACTTTCTTTAGTTCTCCAGATTGAGTATACTCTGGCACGGCGAGCAAGGGTAAGTTGACGGAAGTGGCTGTTTCCTTTGAACTATGACCAAATCTTGAATCCACTTCTGCACCTGTCTATCTACCCATGGTATCCATTTGTCTGCTACAAAGTTCCTTGCTGCCTTCCGCATCCTTGCAGCTTGATCTGGTGTCACTGGCATTCTAACTTCGCCTCCTTCCAGTCTGCACCTGTCCTTTTCTCGAATACCGTCCTTGTCCCTCAGTTCCTTGTCTAGTTCCAGGCGAACACCGTTTTCCTCGGTCAAATCTGGTGGTCGTCTCAACGGTATTGGTTCCAATAGTTTGTCTAGCTCCGTTGGATCTATGGGTGAGAATGGCGATTGAAGGCCTCCCACGTATAGCCCCTAAGCCATGCATAAGATCCTGGCCTGCCACGATCGCGTGGATAGCCGATGGTATATTCATTAGCTCGAAAGACTGTTCTGTGAGCTCTAGACCATATCGTACTGTAATTCGCACGGTGGAGCCTATTCGCCGTGTACGAACACTACGATCAGCTAAGTATATATAGGATCCTCCGGAGCCGACTTAATTTGCAATCCCCAATCGTGTGCGGATGTCGAATCAATGCAACTTCTGTTTGCCCCAGAATCCACTAACGCCCTGCATGTCTTACCGTTAATCAAGATAGATATGAATACTCGATTGTCCATCGAAAGTAATGGATCTTTAATCGATAGTATCACAGGTGTGCTAGACGGGGAAAACTAAAGTTGCATCTGCATCCGACACCCTAACGTCCTATTTCTGATCGCTGCCTATGGTTTCCCACGTTGCATCCTCTTCCAACTCACTCTGTTCGATTTCGTCTGGGTGTGCCAGTATGGAAGCAATGTGTGTGTCTGTAGGCGTGGCCTCCTCATGCTCCGTTTGCTGGTCGTCCGAGTCTATCAGAGCCGTAATGGTGTTGACCGCGGGCAAGCTCTTATTGAAGGATACCCTTTGCTTGAATCCTCGGCCCGAGTTGGATGTGAATCCAACCCGTTTGGTCGACTGGTAGTGCTTGCAGGAAGACATATGCCTGAAACTGGGTGGGGCACCGCTCTGCACGCGTAACACGTGGTGGTCGTAGACGTGCTTGTGCGTTGGGTGCTGCCTCCTGCTGTATTCGTATTCGTATTCAAAATACGATCTCGTTGTTGGGCTGGAAGCTGTCTACGCCGATCCCCCACATTCATCTGTGTCCGTACCCGTTGTCTAAGGATGGCATCGGTTTCTTGTATGCCTGGATTTAAAATGCGGAGAAGGTCTTCAGTCTCCAGCTGGTCCCAACCTATGTGGTGTTGTAACGTGCGTTCATATGTTATATTACCTGTCAGGTCCTCGAGGGCCTGTATGAGGCAGTGATTAAGTAACCGCTTAGGAAAGTCCTTGCCCTTATCTGCTCGCTCCCAGGCTCTCTTGTGAACTTCCACAACCTTGTTCAAATGTTCCCTGGCTGACTCTACACCCTTGATGCGGGATTACCCTTCGCCAATTTCTTAAAGGTAGGGTCTACGGTGGCCTTGCTCTCATGTTCACAGATTTGGTCTATGACCTGTTTCGCCGGATATACCCTCAGCTGATTATGGTTGTCACGGAGATAGTCAATTGCGGTCTTTGCTGCCTTAAAATGTATGAGTACCTTATAGAACCAACGTACCATCCACGACTCATCTAGTCCTGAGACATGGGCGTTCTTCAGTGCCTCTTCTAACGCCCCTCGTGCGTCTCTATCGACTGTGCTGCTTAATTGATAACGGTCTGAAGGCCAATCGGGCCATGTCCGTGACTCCGGAGCTCTGTTCTTCCTGATAGCTTCCAATTGAGTATTCAACGCTCCTTTCAGTGTATCGATCGTGGACGTTAGTAATGTACATCTTGGGACATCGTAGTTTCCCTGTGCTCGACAAAGTTCATTCTCAAAGAAAGATATCTTCCCTTCAAGGCGTTGACACATGGCTCGGCGATGCTCGTTCCACTGCGCTGGTGCCATGATCGGCTCTCTAGCCTGTTCGTCTTTATGTGGTCGTTTTCTGCTGCCATGAATATTACCGTCGTCGACGTCACTAGACTTGCGCTTACCGTCGTCGACGTAACTAGCCTTTGCGAATATCCTGTTCGCGAAGTCTCAGTGCTGTCCGTTGAGTTCCCATCGTCTACGTAGTTGTTCTCATTCAGCTTCCCTACGATAATCCTCATGTGGGTCGCTCAAATAATACTCTAGCTGTCGGCCCCTGATTTCGTCAGATTTTTGCTGACGAGTGCCCGTGGCCCACCCTGACATACTGCTATGCCGTTGGACTGGTCGCTCATCCCCGTTGCCTGCGAGGGAATCCTGACTTGCACTGGTGAAACTCCCCGATCGAGTTCGCTTTCGAGTGAAATCTCGTTCAGGTGCTCGGTGAAAAGACTGTCATGAATACGGTCCATCACCCGCTGAATGCATGCCCGAGGTACCTCGGACGTTGGCTACCCTGTGTCGCTCAGCTGCTGGTTCAGCAGACTTTGAACGACTAGTATGCCTAATCACAAATTGCACCTCACTGTCTTCTGGATCTGCTCTCCCTCTTACCGGTAGGCGAGACCCGTGCCCTGACTGATGTTGCCTGCTTGCTGCCTGGCGCATGTCTTGGTCTGTCTGTTCATATCGCGGTTGTTCATCTCTTCTACGCGATGCTACCGTCTGGCGCGAAGAAGCTGTGCCTCCTTGGTGGGTCTGCTCGAAATCTGACAAGGATCTCTGGGTTGCTTTGCCGTCGCGACGAGTGCGTCGAGGGCTGCGGGGTGCTGGACGCATAGGCATCTTGATGTTAAGACTTCGATGTATGGCTCTGTGTTGTTGATGAATAGTTGGTCCATATTGAAGGAGTGTCGGCTATTATATAATAGTTGAACTCAGCTATTTGTGTTACACACTTTCTTCCGCCGTTCTCCTCTCGTGATACCAAAATAGCTAATTATCATTGAATCATGTTGATGTCTACAAGGTCTGCTTGCGGGTCCCCGAAAACTCGTTGCGCTCGAATACACCTTGCTCCTTAATGATTGCTAATTATTTTGTTTGGTTTGGTTTTGTAAATGAGTACTCGTTTTGCTCTCCTTTACTCTGCCTATATGAGTAATTAAGAGTTGCTGATAGACTCGAAGCGTGTTCAATGATCAACCACCTGTCGTGTTCTAGCGTTCTGAATGCTCCTTTAATCCAACCTTCGGACCACTGTACTCCAACATAAATCAAACCCGAGGCCTGCAGCCAGGAAGTTCAGGTCAAGGTTCACAAGTATAACCTTGAAGCCCAAGGTAGTTACATCGGTTTTGAAGTTGGAAAACCAAAAACAAATTCCCTATTCAAACCAACTTGAGTGTACTTGCACGATGCCTGATAAGTGCTGTCTACTCTTGCAGGTACTATTTCTTCTGTTCCTTGCAAGAGTCCGCTGCATCTTGACGATTCGCCTTATACGTCGGCGATAACGTTCTCGTTCTCCTTAGTTTTCACCAACAATCATTCAATCGTACCATGCTACTTGTTGGTCCTACGGCTAATTCACTTAAGTTGACTTCCTTTCTCTCTAGAATGAAAATTCAAGTATATATATATATATATATAAACATATATATGAAATTGTATTTTAGCTTGTAACATCGGTAAACATGTCTGCTAGTTGTGTTTTGGTCGTGGGTTCGAGACTCTCCATGTTATACTTTTTTCTATGCTTTCGTGACCATCGAAGTTCGCGCATGCAACGATGGCCAAACATTCGACTCGGAGATATTTTCGAAAAATCGATCTTCTAACCATGCCACTCTTTTCGTCTAGCCAATTGATTACCAAAACTTGCTCCAGTAGTTGATATTTGTTGAAAATACGAGTTGAAATCGCATTCTTTCTGTCTCAGTTTCTCCCAAACTGTGCCTAGCTCCTCTTCTGCATTGCTACCTGTCTCACGCGCGCTTAATTCACTCGTTTCCATTCTCCGTCGCCTGACACTGTCGATTCTACATTGCTACCTGCTTTTCTTGATCACCTCTATATACCCATTGTCGCCGCTGTACTCGCCCACACCTATGAAAATCTGCCATATCGACCTTCTCTACGCCAAATTACGTTCTTCTATACCCCTAACTGCGATACTGCATCATGTTCGTGTTGTGCGGGACTGACTAGGCCAGCCAAAACATTGTTCAAACGTCCTATGGCTGCTAATTAGTCAGAGGAGGCCTTGATTGCCAACGACGGCCTGAAAAGTCGCATTGAATTGAAGTATCTGGATTTTGGACCGAAGATGAATTTTAAAAAATCAAAAAGAAGAATGAATGGTTGTTGGAAAAATGGTCGGATGACTAATTAATCTATAAAAATATAAAAATGAAAATGCTAAAAAAAATGCTGCATATATTACTAATCACTCCAATTTGCTCTAGATTTAAAATAATTTTAAAAATCTGCATAAAATATAAATATATATATATATATATATGTGTGTGTGTGTGTGTGTGTGTGTGTGTGTAAATCACGCAAGCGTATCAAACCGAGCAAAACGGATATATATATAAATATATATTTTAAATAAAAGTAGTAGTATTCGACCGGATGGTTGGATAGCTATTTTTTTTAGAAAAAAAAAAAAAAAGAAATAAAATGCTCATCAGCTAAATAAAATGGGCACCTGTTAATTTCTGCATATATTACTAATCACTCCAATTTGCTCTAGATTTATAATAATAATAAAAATCTGCATAAATATATATATATATATATATATATATATATATATATGAAAATCACGCAAACGTATCAAACCGAGCAAAACGGAAGGTGGGGATTTCTTTTCACTTATCTGTGCTCGGAAGACTTTGCTCCTGTCGTAGTTTGCAAGCTCCTTTCGGCTATCCGGTTCTGAGGAGATCAACTCCTCTGTGCTCGGAAGACTTTGCTCCTGTCGTAATTTGAAAGCTCCTTTCAGCTATCCGGTTCTGAGGGAGATCAACTCCTGTAATTTGTCAATAAAATGAACTTCTCCGTCCACTATTATCCTCGAGATAAAATCGAATAATACCCTTAAAGTAACTAGTCGTAAAAATGTAGTAAACACATCAAAATACGATACTAAAACCTACTGAGTCTCCCTGAGGCTCAGTGCGGTATATTATTCTTATATTTGATTGTCTAATTGGTCTACAAATAATTCACCTCGTGTGAATTAATTGTAAACTAATTCTAACTCCATACTGATAGTGGTTTTAAATGGACTTTTACTACAACTTAACAAAGTCGTGTTTACCATTCCACTTGCCATCACGTTTAGTGAGGTTGTAACTCACACTTCTTGCAAATTGCTCTCTTCCTTTCACCCTTTGGTCCAGTAAGAAATAGAGCCTTTACCACCTCCAGCAGTAGTGCAGAGATTTCTTAGTATTATGTGTAATGTTATTCTCTGTCGCGGTACGCTTAGGGTAAATCTCGAGGTACTAGGTAGTACTCTAGTTGATGAGTTGGTATGCTTTTGAACTATCTTCTCAAAGACAGACCAAGGCATAGATCGCAAATCACCATAGGCGTTAATATCATCATCGACCTTCTCAAAAGGCTACCCCCAGGTTTCCATCATCTGACAAATTAATAAATATTCGCCAGCGCAGGTACGACCTCCCATCCGAGTGTTCATATGTGTCATATGACCTAGAGCACCTCGAATAGTAGTATCGTTCCACTTCCCATCACGTTTAGTGAGGTTGTAACCACACTTCTTGCAAGGTGCTCTCTCTCCTTCCTTTCACTCTTTGGTCCAGTAGAAGTAGAGCCTTTACCACCCCCCCCCAGCAGTAGTGCGAGATGAGTTTCCATCATCTGACAAATTAATAAATATTCGCCAGTATAGGTACGACCTCCCATCCAGTGTTCATATGTGTCATATGACCTAGAGCACCTCGAATAGTAGTATCGTTCACAAGGGCTTGCGAGACTCTAGGGAAGTTCACGGTCGTGCATCTTCAAAAGAAGGCGTTAAGTATATTCTCACGCAACTGGCGCCAGGGGTAGGGCTTTCCAGTTGGAGCTCATAGGCCTTCAAGATAGTTTTTCCATTCCTCTGACTCCTACACAGAAATGAATAAAGGCATTCATCATCTGTTTTATCCTTGGGCTGACAGGCTTTCTTTTAAAGAAGTTGGTCAAGGCC
>LUCW03001714.1:0-17581 GCA_001586965.3 Sphaeroforma sirkka
TTGAATTCGAGTGCTTTTTTGTTGTGATTTTACCAAATGCAGTGCTTCTGTAATAATTTCAAATTCAGGAAAAGTTCTGCCGTAGTTTTTGAATCCAGGTGCGACTCTGAAAATGATTTTAAATCAGGTGCGTCTCAAAATGATTTTATATCAGGTGATTCTTTGGTGATTTTTCAATCAGTGCTTGTAGTGATTGCAATCAACAATAATATGTATCAGTAGGCAATCTGCACTGGCTCATAAAGTTTTCAATTTTGTACTCATATTTGATGCCGCATTTGTGATATCAAGACAGTCAAAGCGTTGTCTCTGACAAAAGCATACATGCAGCAACACTGCGCTGGTTCTCTTCTCGTACTTGTTGTCAAATCAAGTTTGAGGAAAACAATCAGATTCACTTATTCGAACAATCCGGCGTGCACACATACTATACATCGCGGCAACCTCCCTTCTCAAATAGCCATTAGATTGTGAAGCAGATGCGTATCGGTACTCCGTCTTGACTTTTTTTCACCCCGACGAGCTTAAATATTTGACGAAAATATTTGGGTTGTATTCCTTTAGCGCCCTGTCAAGCTGCTGTTGTGAGAGTAGATTTATGGCTACACTGGAAAAGAGATATACAACTCAGATGGCGGATGGAACCGCGGCCTAAAATGATATGATGTAATCAACTGTAATTTCAACGGCGGCGATTCAGGATAGGAGAACATACGAAAAAAAAAGGTTCGAGGAAGACACTTAGAGAATTATTCTGTATTTTCCTATCAAGACGTCGCATGCGTCACAAATTGTATATGAAGTTGAATCTGAGATGGTAAAAAAGACTGACACAATGTTACAGTTTCGATAGGAAGTTCCCACTACAGCTGTTCGTTTCGCTGTTTGGGTAACGGGATAGCAAATTTCATGCACCGTGCAAAGGCTGTCCTCAGTCTACCCAGATATCAAATTAGTAACTACAGTATATAAAAGGGCGGTTCAATCTACGCAGATATATATCAATCGTGACGGATATATGTTGAGAACTAATGCCAGCCCTGTGTATTAAGTCTCTAGTTCACCTCAAGGCTTTTAGCTAATTATCCTATCCGTCCCTACATTTCCACCTCGAGACGTATATTATCCCGACTTGTTTTAATAATAGAAGTTTCTAGGAGGAGCAAAATTGGGCGAGGATTTTAGTTTACGCCTGTGCTGGTCGTGCACGTCATGGTTATGGGCGTCCATCGTCAGTATCAAATAAAGAAGCATGTACAATCAACCATACCGATAGTGCTATCTCAGGGAATGCGCATAACTTTGGCTCTGCAGGTTTTATTATACCATATTAACTTTTAGGCGACGCGAGCCAACCTTTGAAACAAACCATCTCAACCGCGTATTATGGTGTGCCGTTCTGGTGAGCTTGAATAAATTGAAGTGGACTGTAACTGATTCGAAGTTGGTGCCATGCAGTAATACCCTTAGCTACGCAAAGAGCCTGCTCTTCGGCTGTAATGAGAAGCACTCTTAGCTGCGCAAAAAACCCTTACATGGCTGCAAGAAGTACCTTTAGCTGCGCAAGAAGTATCCTTGTTGCGCAAGGTACCTCTTAGCTGCGCAAGAGTACCTTTTCTAACTCCACACTGATAGTGGTTTAAGGGACTTTTACTACACCCCTCAAGCTCAAGCGTCACCAGTGATTGAAGAGCTTCAAAAATAAATGACCTCTTAAACTATTGAAAATAAAACATATAAAACTAGTAGTGTAAATTAAACAATATATATATATATATATAAACTAGTGAAATCCTTCTGCTGAGTAAGTTCGTGCCTTGGAAACTGGTCTTTGAACCATCCCGGCTGTGCTGGTATATTTTCACCCCCAAAAAAGCTAGGGTATCCGCTGGTATGTTTTCACCCCCATAAGCTAGGGTATCCGC
The DNA here is from genome assembly GCA_001586965.3 of Sphaeroforma sirkka. NCBI lineage: Eukaryota > Ichthyosporea > Ichthyophonida > Sphaeroforma > Sphaeroforma sirkka. The sequence continues at coordinate 1,926 of LUCW03001714.1, forward strand.
TGGAGTTATACTCGCCTATAAGCTCGAGTTGTGGAATCGTCGTTCGCCTCTATACCGTGGTGAAATCTCACGAGGAGAGACAAACTCCGATCCGGAAGTAGATGGTAGACATCTGGTATTCATCAACGTAACGTTGGAATTATTGTTGTTGTGCCGCTTTCTTCTTCTGCCGAGTTTGCTCGGCTTTGTGGTATGCCGCGATGTCATTCGATCGTCAAAAGCTTCGGCTGACTCCCAAGTTGGATCACCATCCCGCCAGCGAACCAAGTATTCTGTATTCCCTGTGGAATCATTATGTCTATGTCGAATGATGTAACGGAACGAGGAACTATCCTGCCACATATGATCTTCTGAAGGCTTTTCGGTGGCTCTATGGACTAGTCGCAAAAGTTCCACTCTAACTGGTTTACCTTTGAAAGTATCTGGAAGTGAACCATCCTTGTGTGTCAGTTCATATCCTTGTCCCTGTCTGGCTTTTGACAACGTATGGTCCAAACATTGGTCGCATTGTTTTGGTTGTGCGACCTTCGGACCGTACCATTACCACATCCCCTGGTTGAAAGGCGATAAAATCGTAAGCATGGAGGCGGTCAAACTGCCTGGATAGTGTGTCTGCGTATTTCTGCGTGACCTTGTAAAGCGTCGGCAAGATAGTGTCGTGCAAACGATCCAGCCGGTGTGCCCAAGCCTCATTGGTGACCGGCTGATTCCCCGGAAGGTCATCCGTGAAGTCAGCAAACGGAACATGACGGCGACCGAAGTAAGCACTGAATGGTGCTGTCTTTGTGTCGCCGAGATATTCGGAGGTTCTGGCACAGCATAATAAGTGGTAGTCGGACATCCCATGCCGTAGGCAAAGATTCACATAGCTTGCGAACTCCTTCGGATGTCTCTGTGTCTTCTCTCCGCTGCTCCCAGAACCTGAGGACGATATGGTGGCGACTTTGCATGCATCACTCCAACTTCTTGAGTTATTAATTTAACAATCTTGTTCGAAAACTCGCCTCCCTCGTCTGATTGAATTTTCCTGGGAAACCATGTTCCCCAAACACCTCCATAAGTTTCGATGTCACCACTTCTGCTGACTTTGTGGCCGTTGCTCTCAATATCGAGTACCCCGTTGCTATATCCAAGACGTGCAATATATATCGATTTCCTGCTGCTGAAACTAGTGGCATTGGAATCATGTCGACTTGAATATGATCCCACGGATACTTTGCCGTTATATTAATCATCGGGTGAAATCCCTTTCGTAACACCCTCTGTCCTAGACATGTGCGACAGTTTCTCCTAACTGTTTGTGCAAGTTCCAGAGCGTTAGGCCACAAATGTCCGTTCTGCTGTAGTTGAGCAACTGTATCTTCTGCTCTATGATGCCCAATCTCATGCTGACACAAGGTGAGCTGTGTGCGACGGCTTATCTCTTCCTCATCTGGAGAATCCGTCATGGCTACTTCCGAGGTAGCGATCGATACTAGCCGAGACGTATCTAATGGGGTGACTTTCGATACTGAGGACGGTTCTGCATATCCCAATCGTGCTGAAAACGTCGCTGGAAGGCTGTAACCATTGCGTGGGCCTACTCTGGCAATGACTGTGTGACCCCATGGTGCCTTGCCACTCGCATACTTTCCGTATTTGAGGAAGGAGTGGGCTGTCCTTGAACTAATACTGGGTCTCTTTGTAGAAGCGACTTGAATAACTGGAACCAAGGCTCGTGGGGCGCCCACGGTAGACACACCGTAGCTGTGGCCCTCTCTGATCGTATCTTGCGCAACATTCTATGGATTAATCTCCATGGTGGGTTCATCCATCCGTCTATATCTTTCCAACAATGTGCAAACGCTCCACCCCTGTCATCGTCGGTGTAGTAGTGTGGCAAATGATGGTCCCTGATGCGAAGCAAAGACATCGACATTATTCTCACCCATAATCCGTTGCGCTTGCTCAAAGTAGTCTGGAAAAAGTTGCCAACATTCTGCATATAGTACCTCCGGGTCCTCAGTCTCAACAGCAGTTCCCTCATGAAGCCTAGACCACGCGTCTGGTAACACGTTCTTTATACCCAGGATGTGCGAGATAGTAAAATTGAAAGGCGCTATGATGTGATGCCATCGTTGTAGCATCGGATTCAGCTTTAGCTGTGTGTTCATATACACCAAAGCCTTGTGATCAGTCAACACTGAAAAGCGTTGACCTTCGAGATGATCCCGGAAGTGTGTGAGACCATATACCAAGGCCAATAATTCCTTCATGGGTGTTGCGTAATTGCGCTGTGCTGCGTTGAGGGTCTTGCTGAAGAACATTAGGTATTGCTTCTTCCCTTCTATGGTCTGGAACAATGCACCTCCAATACCGTAGTCGCTTGCATCCGTTTCGAGTTGTAAAGGTACTTCGTCGACGGGAAATTTCAACACTACTGCCTCAACTATGGCTTGCTTCATGGCATCCCAAGCTTGCTGGTGTCTCTGTTCCCACCTGTCTCCAATGATTTCCTTTAGGCTTCAGTCTTACAAATTCCCGGAGTGGGGCAACTACCTCTGCAAAGTTTGGTAGGTGCTCGTGAAGAAAGTTGGCTAATCCCAAGGCTGATGCAATGTCTTTGTACTTCTTCGGGGTTGGCCAGTCAATGAGCTTGGCCTGCTTTTCATGGCAAATATCAATTCCGGCCTTCGATACTCGCTTCCCTAGGATCATGACTTCTTTGACTGCAAAATGACATTTTGAAGGGTTTAGCTTGAAACTGTGGTACGTCAGCCGCCGAATGACCTCTTTCACTACTCGTACGTGTTCCTCGTAGTCATCTGTTGCTATTACGATGTCGTCCAGGTAGTGGTGTGCCGGAAGTCCTTGCAATATCACACTCAGTGTACGCTGAAACTGCTGCGTCAGTGTGTAGTCCAAATGGCGCTGATGTAAAGGAATACTGGCATTTGCCATGTGTGAAACTGAATAGATACTGAGAATCAGGGTGAATTGGGAGTCGATGGTACGCTGCGGTTAGATCCAATGTCGTGTAATATCTCTTCCCTTTGATGTTACCAATGATGTCGTTGATACGGGGAATAATGAACTGATCCGCCGGTATTAATGCATTCACCGCTCTGAGGTCCAAACACACTCGCACTTTCTTTAGTTCTCCAGATTGAGTATACTCTGGCACGGCGAGCAAGGGTAAGTTGACGGAAGTGGCTGTATCCTTTGAACTATGACCAAATCTTGAATCCACTTCTGCACCTGTCTATCTACCCATGGTATCCATTTGTCTGCTACAAAGTTCCTTACTGCCTTCCGCATCCTTGCAGCTTGATCTGGTGTCACTGGCAATCTAACTTCGCCTCCTTCCAGTCTGCACCTGTCCTTTTCTCGAATACCGTCATTGTCCCTCAGTTCCTTGTCTAGTTCCAGGCGAACACCGGTTTCCTCGGTCAAATCTGGTGGTCGTCTCAACGGTATTGGTTCCAATAGTTTGTCTAGCTCCGTTGGATCTATGGGTGAGAATGGCGATTGAAGGCCTCCCACGTATAGCCCTAAGCCAGGCATAAGATCCTGGCCTACGATCGCGTCGATAGCCGGTGGTAGATTCATTAGCTCGAAAGACTGTTCTGTGAGCTCTAGACCATATCGTACTGGAGTTTGTACGGTTGAGCCTATTCGCCGTGTACGAAGACTACGATCAGCTAGGTATATATAGGATCCTCCGAGCCGACTTAATTTGCAATCCCCAATCGTGTGCGGATGTCGAATCAATGCAACTTCTGTTTGCCCCAGAATCCACTAACGCCCTGCATGTCTTACCGTTAATCAGGATGGATATGAATACTCGATTGTCCATTGAAAGTAATGGATCTTTGATCGATAGTATCACAGGTGTGCTAGACGGAAAACTAAAGTTGCATCTACATCCGACACCCTTACGTCCTATTCCTGATCGCTGCCTATGGTTTCCCACGTTGCATCCTCTTCTAACTCACCCTGTTCGATTTCGTCTGGGTGTGCCAGTATGGAAGCAATGTGTGTGTCTGTAGGCGTGGTCTCCTCCTGCTCCGTTTGCTGGTCGTCCGAGTCTGTTAGAGCCGTAATGGTGTTGACCGCGGGCAAACTCTTATCGAAGGATACGCCTTGCTTAAATCCTCGGCCCGAGCTGGATGTGAATCCAACCCTTTTGTTCGACTGGTAGTGCTTGCAGGATGATATATGCCTGAAACTGGGTGGGGCACCCGCTCTGCACGCGTAACACGTGGTGGTCGTAGACGTGCTAGTGCGTTGTGTGCTGCCTCCTCCTGTATTCGTATTCAAATTACGATCTCGTTGTTGGGCTGGAAACTGTCTACGCCTATCCCCCCCACATTCATCTGTGTCCGTACCCGTTGTCTGAGGATGGCATCGGTTTCTTGTATGTCTGGATTTAAAATGCGGAGAAGGTCTTCAGTCTCAGGTGGTCCCAACCTATGTGGTGTTGTAGCGTGCGTTCATACGTCATATTACCTGTCAGGTCCTCGAGGGCCTGTATGAGGCAGTGATTAAGCAACCGCTTAGGAAAGTCCTTGCCCTTATCTGCTCGCTCCCAGGCTCTCTTGTGAACTTCCACAATCTTGTTCAAATGTTCCCTGGCTGACTCTACACCCTTGGTGCGGGGATTACCCTTCGCCAACTTCTTAAAGGTAGGGTCTACGGTGGCCTTGCTCTCATGTTGACAGATTTGGTCTATGACCTGTTCCGCCGGATATACCCTCAGCTCATTATGGTTGTCACGGAGATAGTCAATTGTGGCCTTTGCTGCCTTAAAATGTATGAGTACCTTATAGAACCAACGTACCATCCACGACTCATCTAGTCCTGAGACATGGGCGTTCTTCAGTGCCTCTTCTAGCGCCCCTCGTGTGTCTCTATCGGCTGTGCTGCTTAATTGATAACGGTCTAAAGGCCAATCGGGCCATGTCCGTGGCTCCGGAGCTCTGTTCTTCCTGATAGCTTCCAATTGAGTATTCAACGCTCCTTTCAACGTATCGATCGTGGACGTTAGTAATGTACATCTTGGGACATCGTAGTTTCCCTGTGCTCGACAAAGTTCATCCACAAGAAAGATATCTTCCCTTCGAGGCGTTGACACATGGCTCGGCGATGCTCGTTCCACTGCGCTGGTGTCATGATCGGCTCTCTCGCCTGTTCGTCTTTGTGCGGTCGTTTTCTGCTGCCATGAACATTACCGTCGTCGACATCACTAGACTTGCGCTTACCGTCGTCGACGTCACTATACTTGCGCTTACCGTCGTCAACGTAACTAGCCTTGCGCATATCCTGTATCGATCGCGCGAAGTCTCGGTGCTGTCGGCTGAGTTCCCATCGTCTACGTAGTTGTTTTCGTTCGGCTTCCTACGATAATCCCCATGTGGGTCGCTCAAATATTGCTCTAGCTGTCGGCCCCTGATTTCGTCAGAGTTTTTGCTGACGAGTGCCCGTGGCCCACCCTGACATATTTCTATGCCGTTGGACTTGTCGCTCATCCCCGTTGCCTGCGAGGGAATCCTGACTTGCACTGGTAAAACTCCCCGATCGAGTTCGCTTTCGAGTGAAATCTCGTTCAGGTGCTCGGTGAAAAGGCTGCCATGAATACGGTCTATCACCCGCTGAATGAATGCCCGAAGTACCTCGGACATTGGCTACCCTGTGTCGCTCAGCTGCTGGTTCAGCAGACTTTGAACGACTAGTATGCCTAATCACAAATTGCACCTCACTGTCTTCTGGATCTGCTCTCCTCTTGCCGATAAGCGAGACCCGTGCCCCAACTGATGCTCGCCTGCTTGCTGCCTGGCCCACGTCTTGGTCTGTCTGTTCATATCGCGGTTGTTCATCTCTTCGACGCGATGCTACTGTCTGGCGCGAAGAAGCTGTGCCTCCTTGGTGGGTCTGCTCGAAATCTGACAAAGATCTCTGGGTTGCTTTGCCGTCGCGACGAGTGCGTCGAGGGCTACGGGGTGTTGGACGCATAGGCATCTTGATGTTAAGACTTCGATGTATGGCTTTGTGTTGTTGATGAATAGTTGGTCCAGATTGAAGGAGTGTCGGCTATTATATAATAGTTGACTTCAGCCATTTGTGTTACACACTTTCTTCCGCCGTTCGTTCTCCTCTCGTGATACCAAAATAGCTAATTATCATTGAATCATGTTGATGTCTACAAGGTCTGCTTGCGGGTCCCCGAAAACTCGTTGCGCTCGAATACACCTTGCTCCTTAATGATTGCTAATCATTTTGTTTGGGTTGGTTTTGTTAATGAGTACTCGTTTTGCTCTCCTTTGCTCTGCCTATAGGAGTAATTAAGAGTTGCTGATAGACTCGAAGCGTGTTCAATGATCAACCGCCTGTCGTGTTCTAGCGTTCTGAATGCTCCTTTAATCCAACCTTCGGACCACTGTACTCCAACATCAATCAAATCCGAGGCCTGCAGCCAGGAAGTTCAGGTCAAGGTTCCCAAGAATAACCTTGAAGCCCAAGGTAGTTACATCGGTTATGAAGTTGGAAAACCAAAAAACAAATTCCTTTATTCAAACCAACTTGAGTGTACTTGCACGATGCCTGATAAGTGCCGTCTACTCTTGCATGTACTATTTCTTCTGTACCTTGCAAGAGTCCGCTGCTTCTTGACGATTCGCCTTATATACGTCGGTGATAACGTTCTCCTTAGTTTTCACCAACAATCATACAACCGTACCAGGCTATGTTGGTCCTACGGCTGATTCACTTACGTTGACTTCCTTTCTCTCTAGAATGGAAATTTAAGTATATATATATATATGTATATATATATACGAAAATGTATTCTGTCTTGTAACATCGGTAAATATGTCTTCTAGTTGTGTGTTGGTCGTGGGTTCGATACCCCCCGTGATATATTTTTTTTTCCTATGCTTTCGTGACCATCGAAGTTCGCGCATGCAACGATGGCGAACATTCGACTCGAGATATTTTCGAAAAATCGATCTTCTAACCATGCCAGTCTTTTCGTCTAGCCAATGATTACCAAAACTTGCTCCCGTAGTTGATATTTGTTGAAAATACGAGTTGAAATCGCATTTTTTCTGTCTCAGTTTCTCCCAAACTGTGCCTAGCTCCTCTTCTGCATTGCTACCTGTCTCACGCGCGCTTAATTCACACGTTTCCATTCTACGTCGCCTGACACTGTCGATTCTACATTGCTACCTGCTTTTCTTGATCACCTCTATCTGCCCTTTGTCGTCGCTGTACTCGCCCACACCTATGAAAATCTGCCATATCGACCTTCTCTACGCCAAATTACGTTCTTCTATACCCCTAACTGCGATACTGCATCATGTTCGTGTTGTGTGGATTGACTAGGCCAGTCAAAACATTGTTCAAACGTCCTATGACTGCTAATTAGTCAGAGGGAGGCCTTGATTGTCAACGACGGCCTGAAAAGTCGCATTGGAATTGAAGTATCTGGATTTTCGGACCGAAGATGGATTAAAAAAAATCAAAAGAAGAATGAATGGTTGTTGGGAAATGGTCGGATGACTAATTAATCTATAAAAATTTAGAAATAAAAAATGCTAAAAAATTGCATATATTACTAATCACTCCAATTTGCTCTAGATTTAAAATAATTTTAAAAAATATGCATAAAATATAATATATATATATATAAATCACGCAAGTGTATCAAACCGAGCAAAACGGATATATATATATATATATATATATATATATATATATATATATATATATATATATATATATATATTTAAATAAAATTAGTAGCATTCGACCGGATATATCGGATATATATATATATATATATATATATATATATTTATAAAAAAAAAAGAAGAAGAAATAAAATGCTCATCAGCTAAATAAAATGGGCACCTGTTAATTTCTGCATATATTACTAATCACTCCAATTTGCTCTAGATTTATAATAATAATAAAATCTGCATATGTGTATATATATATATATGAAAATCACGCAAACGTATCAAACCGAGCAAAACGGAAGGGTGGGGATTTCTTTTCACTTATCTGTGCTCGGAAGACTTTTTGCTCCTGTCGTAGTTTGCAAGCTCCTTTCGGCTATCCGGTTCTGAGGGAGATCAACTCCCCTGTGCTCGGAAGACTTTGCTCCTGTCGTACTTTACAAGCTCCTTTCAGCTACCCGGTTCTGAGGGAGATCAACTCCTGTAATTCGTCAATAAAATGAACTTCTCCGTCCACTATTATCCTCGAGATAAAATCGAATAATACACCTAAAGTAACTAGTCGTAAAATGTAGTAAACACATCAAAATACGATACTAAAACCTACTGAGTCTCCCTGAGGCTCAGTGCGGTGTATTTATTCTTATATTTGATTGTCTACGTGGTCTACAAATAATTCACCTCGTGTGAATTAATTGTAAACTAATTCTAACTCCACACTGATAGTGGTTTAAGGGGACTTTTACCACACAAACCCATGCGCCTCTTGCCGAATCGCTTGCATGGGTCTGCGTAACTCACACTGATAGAATCTGTGTTGTCTTTGGGACCTCCCTCCTCTCCGTATAAGCCGGAGTTAGTTGTGATAAGCAGTTGGGGCATGTACAAGTACCGAACTACTATGAAAGTGCACTTTACCGGTAGGCAGGTGTGCGCTCAAATAATAATATTAACAACACGCGCCCACATCCTTTGAGAACAATGTTCGAGATGGATATAGTTATAACACATAAGGCGCACACAGTACGTCAGGCCCATCCTTTGGGTCAACCGCTGGTATGACCTCAACCTTACCCACAAGCTCAAAGGGTAGTATATTGTGTTTCTGCGACTTACAAGTGTGTTGCAATATCGTCGTTGCATTGGTTTGTGAAATTTCACGAGGAGATAAGGAGACAATGAACTAGATGGAGACATGGAGCCTCAAGGTAACGATTGGTAATATGGATTCATACATAGCCTTCTAAAAAGTTAATCTCGGTTTTATGGTATACCGCGATGTCATTCGGATTCAATAGTTCGGCCTTCTTTTGCAATCCCGCCACATAAATTTAAAGTATTCCCTGTGGAATCCTGTCTTTTTTTAACGGAATTTGGACTATCCTGAAATTCGTCCCAATAAAGGCTTTTTTTGGCGACATGATTTCAAAGTTTCCAACCGGTATCAATATTTTAAGATTTTCTCTCAAAGGTTTACGATTCGCAGTTCATATCCTTTTTATTCCTCTTCGTCCGTTGGTGTTCCACTTCCAAGTCTCTGTGAAAGTGAGCTTAACACATTGGACGTGCACTGCTTTTATAAATAGTCCGCCAGGGCCTCAATCTCTAACTATTCATATGAACGAATTTGCTGACTACTAACAACCTATGCAATTAACTATAACTATATCGCAACTCGTAGTGCCGAAGCCTACTTGTGGCACAGCCCTAGAAACATTCCTGGAAGGATCTTCTGTGAAGTCAGCAAATTGGAACGAACGTATAGCGACGTAGACACTTTGCTCTGTTTGTGAATTAACGTAGACACGAGGTAAGTCTGTGGCATGGCTCTCAGAATAATACATACCGTCAAAATTATGTAGTAAGTATACGCGAGATAACTGTATCTCAACGTTCTCTCTCCTCAGGGAGGGGACGTTGTTCATTTATTAGTAATTATAAACAGTAATCCTAAAATGACTGACTCTTAAATGAGTCATTAGTCATGTGCTGTAAAACCAGCAAAACCCTAAAACCCAGTTTATCAGATTATTCTGATAAACTGTAAAACTTGTAATAAACCTAAAATAATCAAATAAATATAAGTACTTGTATTCTGACCACAACCCCCCCCAAACTGAAGCACTGAACAAAGCAGTGTGCCAGTTTCAGAGATGATAAGAATAGCATAGTACCTTATGTGCTGGCATTATCCTCGAGAGCTAGAGCATTGTGCTGGCATTTATCCTCGAGAGCTAGAGCATTGTGCTGGCATTTATCCTCGAGAGCTAGAGCATTGTGCTGGCATTTATCCTCAGAGAGCTAGAGCATTGTGCTGGCATTTTACCTCAGAGAGCTAGAGGACCTGATGTGTACGTCTCGAGCGACCCGTCGTGTTTGAATTCTTGAAGCTACTGTTCATCTGTGTCAGCATATAGGAGTTTGGCAAGTACAATATAGGACTGTATTTGTGTCGGAGAAAAACTGCCAGTGGCAGAAACCGTGCAAACCATTAACCCGCTGTTTCAAAAAAAAACAATGCCCAAGGAGTTGTTTGATTGATTTCGCTGTGTTATACTCCGAAGCAAGAGTGGCTCATTTAACCTCGCGAGCTTGAGCCGCTGACGATTTTTTCCTCGCGAGCTCGAGTGCTAACCGTTTATTCTCGCGAGCTCGAGTGGCTGGTTTATACTCGGGAGCTAGAGTCGCTGCTTTTATACTCAAGAGCTCGAGAGGCTGGTTTATACTCGGGAGCTAGAGTTGCTGGTTTTTATACTCGGGAGCTAGAGTCGCTGCTTTTTACTATACTCGAGAGGAGCTAGAGCTAGAGTTGCTGGTTTATTTAGAGTCGCTGCTTTTTTTATAGAGCTCGAGTGGCTGGTTTATACTCGGGAGCTAGAGTTGCTGGTTTATGCTCCAGAGCTTGAGCTCGATATCCGAGAACAAAGTTATATTGAAGATAAAGTATTAGACTTGTGCACGTTGGCGCTTACGTGTCCGTGTCTGCGAAGCTTTGTGGTAGGCCGCGATATCGTTGGCATCATCAAAAGCTTCTGCTGTTTCCCACGTTGGTTCGCCTTCTCGCCATCTCACCAGGTATTCTAATTTCCCCGTCTCATCATTCGTACGATGTGTGATAATATGGCGAAACTCACCCCTCCTTCGGTCCATAAGTCTTCGTTAATTGGTGGGTCTGTGCGTCTATGCACTAAACGGAGGAGTTCCACCCGTACCGGTTTGGTCTTGAATTCTGGTGGGGCGGAACCATCCTTGTTCGCTAACTCGTAGCGTTGGCCGTGTCTAGCTTTGACTACATATGGTCCAAACAATGGCCGCATAGCCTTCGTTGTTCGGCCTTCTGATCGTACCATGACCACATCTCCTTCGTCGAAATGTACCAAGTCGTGAGCATGCAGGCGGTCAAATGTCGTCGTAAGCTTGCCTGTATACTTCTTGGTAATGTGGTGGAGGGTCGGCAATATAGTGTCCTGTAACTGGTCTAATCGTTGTGCCCAGGTGTCATTCGTCATCGGCTGAGAATCCGGTAACTCGTCCGTGAAATCGGCGAACGGAACATGGCGGCGGCCAAAGTACACGCTAAACGGTGCACTCTTATGGCGACGGGATATCCGAAGGTTCTGGTATAGCATCGTAAACGGAAGGCGTTCGTCCCATCGAAGGGAACTGCCTCACAGCATTGTCGAATAGAACGTGTAATCTCCTTGTGACGTCGTTCTGCCGCGCCCAGCACTTGGGGTCGATATGGTGGAGACACCTTATGTAGCATCCCCACTTCCTGGACCAGAAGCTCCACTAACTTGTTGGTGAACTCCTTCCCCATGTCTGTTTGGATTTTACGGGGAAACCATGTTCGCCAAAAAATCTCTATGAGTGTCTGTGTCGTGGTTTCCTTTGTCTTGTCCGGTGTGGCTCGAAGGATAGAATAGCCTGTGGCGATGTCTAAGACGTGAAGAATATAATTGTTCTTGCGTCTGGACTCCAGTGGCATCGGGATGTAGTCCACTTGAATATGGTCCCACGGGTAGCGTGCATCGATGCTAATCATCGGGTGGAAACCTTTACGAAGTGTGTCCTGTCCCAAACATGTGCCACATTGCCGCTTAACTTCTGTGGCTAACTCAAGTGCCCCTGGCCAAACGTGACCGTTCTGACGAAGTTGTTGGACTGTGTCCGCCGCCCCATGATGTCCTTGTTCGTGTTGCGCTTGCGTGAGTTGCGTACGACGCTGTTTCTCCGCCGGACTCGCTTGTGCAAACGCCGGTTGACCCTCTGCATCTGCCAGTGCCACTGAGATTTCTCGCGCTGTGTCTAAGCACATGACATATTTTGTATGCTTTGGTTCTGCAAAACCAAGTCGCTGTGAAAACAGCAGGTCCAGTTTGAATCCATTGGGAGGACCCACCGTGTGCTACTACGGTATGACCCCATGGTGTCTTCCCACATGCGTACTTAGCGTACTTGAGGAACGTGTGTGGTGTCCGTGGTACCAGCACCGGTTCTGTCTGCAATAACTGCTTGAACAGGTCGAACCATGGTGCTCTTGGTACCCATGGTAGACATACTGTGGCCCGTGCGCCGTCGGCTCGTATCTTGCGTAACATCCTGTGTATCTGTCCCCAAGGCGGGTTCATCCATCCATCGACTATCGACCAGTCGTGGGCAAATGCTCCTTCCCCATCATCCTTCGTCCAGAACCGAGGAAGCTGAGCGTTGGTTGGGTCCGCAAATACATCTATGTCATTCGGTCCAAAGTGTTGTTGCGCTTGTTTAAAGTAACTAGGGAATAACTGCCAGCAGTCTGTATACATTATTTCGAGTTCGTCCTGCTCCGCTGTCCCCTCGTGTACTCTACTTAACATGTCCGGGAGCACATTTGACTCTCCTGGTATATGCGATATGGTAAAGTTGAATGGCGCGATGATATGATGCCATCTCTGAAGCATCGGATTAAGCTTGAGCTGTGTGTTCATATATACAAGGGCCTTGTGGTCCGTGAAGACCGCAAACCGTTGCCCATCCAAGTATTCCCTGAAATGTGTCAGTCCATATACCAATGCCAGTAACTCCTTCATAGGTGTGGCGTAGTTCTGTTGCGCATGGTTCAGAGTCTTACTAAAGAACATTAAGTAATGTTTCTTACCGTTGACCCATTGAATAGCGCTCCCCTAAACCGTAATCGCTAGCGTCGGTTTCCAAGTTCAGAGGAATGCCGTCGACCGGAAAGTGTAACGCCACAGCATTCACCACTGCGTCCTTCATTGCCTGCCACGCCTGTGCATGTCTCTCCTCCCAACGATCACCTATCAACTCCTTTGGTTTGAGTTTGCAAAATTCGCGCAAGGGTGCAACCGTGTTCGCGAAATTAGGCAGATGTTCGTGGAGGTAATTTGCTAAACCCAACGCCGAGGCTATATCTTTGTACCGTAGTGGTGTGGGCCAGTCGATCAGCTTGGCCTGCTTTTCATGGTCAATGTCAATGCCTTGTGCCGATACTTTCTTCCCTAGGATCATGACTTCGGAGATAGCGAAGTGGCACTTGGCAGGGTTAAGCTTAAAACTGTGGTATGTTAAGCGTTGTATCACCTTCTGCACCGTCCTAACGTGTTCGTCATAACCGTCACTGGCGATAACTATGTCATCGATATAGTGGTGAACCGGTAAGCCATCAAGTATTGTACTCAAGGTACGTTGAAACTGCTGCGCGTGAGTACATGAAGACCGAACGGTGCTGATGTGAACGAGTACTGATAACGTTCGTGTGTAAAACTAAATAAGTATTGTGAGTCTGGATGGATGGGCAGCCTGTGGTATGCAGCCGATATGTCCAGCGTCGTGTAGTACTTCTTACTCTTGAGGCGAGATATGAGTTCGTTGACCTTGGGGATCAGGAACTGGTCACCAGGAATAAGCGCGTTAACGGCACGCATGTTCAAACACACGCGTACCTTCTTGACGTTGCCTTCCGCATCGAATGTCGGTACCGCAAGGAGAGGAAGATTAACAGTCGTTGGTGTCGTTCGTTTCGTGATCACCAAATCTGTCAACCACTTCTTCACTTGTTCATCCACATAGGGAGCCATCGATCGGATACGAAGTTACGCGCCGATCGCCGCATCTGCAACGCTTGTTCATGGGTTACTGGGATGGTTACCTCACTCCCTTCCAGACGACAGCGCGTTGTCGGCAATTTTCGCATTGGCTTCCAAATCCTGTGCCAACCGTTCGCGTACATCGACGGGTTCCGTCGTGTTAGGTGCCTGTCGGCGTGGTATGGGTTCGAGGAGCTCTTCTAGTTCTGTGGGGTCTATTGGTGCAAGTGGCGATTGGATACCGCCTATGTATAGGCCCAAGCCTTTCAACATATCTTGCCCCACTATAACATCTATACCCGTCGGCAAGTTCATCAATTCTAATGAACCGTCGATAATTCTGGTACTGTACCTTATAGGTACCACTTCCGTCGTCCCCAGTCGAGGAGTTCGCACCGCCTTGTCAGCTAAATATATAAATGACCCAGGTGGTGCCGGAGTTATTGGTCGGCCAAGGAGGTCTGCGGATGTCTGTGAGATACAACTTCTATTTGCTCCCGTGTCTATCAAGGCTTTGAACGTACGTCCGTTGATTTGTACTTGAATATAGACTCGGTTGTCTGACGTCAGCAATGGGTCTTGTATTGCCATCACTGCTCCAATCGTGGTAACAAATATGAAGCTCCTATCCGACTCAGACACCCTCACCTCTCATGCATGATCGGCTACCGACTCCCACGTGTCATAGGTGTGGTTTGGTGGTGACGTCATGTGCTCGAAGTCTTCGTAAAGGATCGTGTTGATATGAATCTCTGTAGCTTCCGATGGTGGAGCCAAGTCTTCGTCCTGTGTAATCGCATTCACCTGTACTTGAGGCGTCGGACGTATTGTAACTACGTCTCTAGTCTGGGATGTATTCTGCCCCTGTCCTGCGGTTGACGTTGTGGACGGTCTGTGTACCGATTGTACGTCCCTCAAAGGACGGTTGTTGTCGTATAGCCTTGCCCGACCCTCTGCGCTCACCGCTTGCGACGCCCTGAAATGGTGACACCGTGGGATGTGCCTACCACCTGGTGGCGCCTGTGCCTGGCACCCCGCACAAGTCGTTGGTACCGTAGGTTGGGGCCGTTGAGTCCAATTCTGCGTTTGTCGTCTACTCGTCTGTAGGTTGGGGCGGCTATTGGTGTGGTCGCGACTTCCATTGGTCGTCGGGCCCTCGCGGTTGTTGCGACCCTGGAAACGTGCTGTCGTACGTTGCTGTGCATCCTGAATGTCAGGGCTCAACAGCTGTATAAGCTCGTGTGTCTCCATCAGTTGCCATTTGGGATGCAACTGTAGAGTACGTTCATACGTACGGCCGTTGAGAGCTTCTTCTAACAGTTGTACAATGCAGTGGTTCACTAAATTCTGTTGAAGTCGGCATCTGTCTGGCACCGTTCACGTGCCCTCCTGTGGTTCTCCATGAGCTGTGTCATTTGTTCCATAAGAGGAGTGTGCATGTTCCGACTTTGGCCCTTGGCTAACTGCGAAACGCGGGATCGACAGTGGCTTGTGTTTCGTGCGAACAGATCTGTTCGATCTGTAGTTGAGGTGTACATGTCTTCAACCGTTCAGAGTTGTCGCGGATGTAGTCCAGCGTTGACTTCTCCGCCTTGAAGTAAGATAGTACCTTATGAAACCATGGGTTCCAAGCTCTCGTCCAGCCCCTGCGATTTGTGCGGAACGCCCTCGAGGAGAACCCCTCTTGTGTCCCGTTCCATGATATCTGCTGTCGGTAGTATCTGTTCGACGGCCAATCAGGCCATGCACGTGGTGAAGGTGCCATGGACGCTTCTTCTACCGGTCGGGACTCTAATGTAGCTCGAAGTGGTTCAATCACGCCCCGAAGAGCTTCAGCCTCGAGCCGTGTTAT
>LUCW03001715.1:0-15000 GCA_001586965.3 Sphaeroforma sirkka
TGCATGGCCTTTTTTACACGGATGTTCAGATCTATGTCAAGATTTTAACTTTTGCTTATATTTCTTTATTTCTTTCTTAACGTATGCACTCTTCTTGCATAGATGCGCTTGTTTTGATCTATTTTCATATATTGCTAAGTCCTGTATCTTTTCTGACCGTGATCTTATAGAAGTGAAGAGTTCATCACTGCTGCAAGACTCTTTCTCCTTGTCCGACAAGGACGACAGCAGCAGCCACGAGTCTCTCTCTCGCTTCGTCAGTCCACCGAGCACCTCAAGGAGCTTATACCACCGCTCTGAAAGCCAGCCCTCGAATCGACGCAATCTTGCAAGTACACGCTCACACGCCCTGTCACACCAGCAGGACTTGCGGGCCGGACACACAAGTCTACTCGCACAAGTGGCAGTAAATGTTTACAAGGGCAACCGGCGCATGTCTACGACGGCTCCACGGACACGGACGAGTATTGGTACGGCACAAGACAGTGACGGTAACGGCGTGGGGATAGGCGAATTAGGTAGTCACAGCCGTGCGCGTACCTACAGTGCACAGCATAGCGACTCGGGCGGGGGGCTGTCCGAGAGCAGTCACTACTCACGGCCGAGGAGGACACGGGCACGAACATTGGGACGGGCACAGACGCTGGGGAGAACGCTCGCTCGCACTTCACTGAAAGGCGGGTGTGACGATGACTATGACTACGACGATAGCTCGAGTTCGGGGTACGATGGGTCACCGCTGGTACGCTCCGAGATGAGGCAGAATACGAGCACATTTCTACCAACCACTGGACGGGAACTGGCAACTCACCAGAGCATACCAGAGACAGATAGCAACGAGTATTTATCCACATTCGACCATTTGTCAACGAGTCGAGGGACCGACACGCAGGATTCACATAGTCTGGCACGTGGCGGTACAGAACAGCCTCTTCTCACCACCCCAACAACGACAAGAGCTTCTAGAAGTTCTGTACCATCCAGGGCTGCTTTACCACTGGAGTTTGCACCACGACAAGACGTCCGAAATTTCGGCGGGTCCGGTGAATACCGCAGAGCACCAGCGCGACAACGCGCTCAGTCGGACTGTACCACACGCACAGCGTACTTTCGTCCGTCGCTGTCAAAGGAGCCGGTATTGGAGAAACTTGCGCAACCGCCTGTCATGAACGATGCAACGCATGCCGGAGAACACAAAGACGTTGCTCTGAGGACACTGTCGACGGTGGTGAGTGATGTCGAGGGGGTTTTAGATGGAGATGGGGGTGATGGGGACGATTGGATGGAAAGCTTTGCAGATGTGCACATGGCGTCCGATGCCAGTGCGGTGAGTGCGCTGGATGAGGAGGATTTCTTGAGATCCGATAGTCTGATATGTGCGTTACCAGCCGAAGAGTATGATCCTATCCAGCCGTACGAATTAACGGAAATTATGGGGGACCTGGATAGTGCAAGTGGCTACGAGAAAAGTTTTAAAAGCTTGAGCAAAGGTATGGAGCTCAACGATCGGGACGAAGCCATTCGGGGAATAGACACATACATGGGTGGTGATAGTGATGGGTATAATCAATTTTTAAACAACTTAGATAGCATTAGCAACAGTAGCAGGAACAGCGCTGGCAATGTGAGAGACGACTATAGAGGTATGAGTCACCAACACGCCTACGCGGAGCACAGCTTAGAAACACACGACAGCCTCTACGATAAAATCGTCGTAACACATGACGAGGACGGAACAGAGATCACGTAAGTGGCATACTGGCGTACGTACGGAGTGTTGATACTTGTTTATTTGTAGTGACCACGCCTGTTTGACTTGTGTGTGCGTATCTGCTGTGTAGTTAGGATTCGCACACGATTATCTATACGCAGAAGCTCGTGGTTTAATATTCGCAGTCGCATTTGGTACAAGGGTGCAGGTGAGGGGCGAGGGGATGGGTCTGTGTATTTTTATAAGCATTACAGCAGCCGTGATGCACGCACATGTATCTGGGCCACTACTTCCGTACTGTAGTGTATGGGCACAGTCGATGTCCTAGTTCTGCCTGTATGCGTTGATTAGCTCCGATCCACTGCACGAAGAATAAGCTTGCGGTATATGCTGGAGGCTGAGCAGGCTGTCTCTGAGCTCCATCAAGTGTCTGTGTTCATTTAAACTCAAATGTCAGATCCTTTTCACAGATGCAGTTGTAAGTGCGTCTCCGTGTCTGTGTTCATTTATACTTAAATGTCAGATCCTATTCACAGATACAGTAGTTAGTGCGTCTCCGAAGCTGCGTGTCGCGCATGCGTATTCCTGCACGAATGAGTACTTACAACACCGGCTTGTATATATATAGGCAGCAACGCTGAAATCTACCATATTTGTTCATTGTATACCTGTAAAGGTTCTACACTGTACATTCTTGCAGAATGGCAGTTTGGGCCCGGTACATTCTGCGTCTTTCTCGATACGCTTTAGCACCCGTTCAAGATTTATTTGATGTTTTCCTGCAGCGTTTCCGAGGATTCGAGCGAGGACGACGATGGCGCAATTGAGGACGACGAGAATACTATAGGCTTAGGCAACAACAGATCAGTGCGCAGAGGCAAACTGATTGGGAGTGGTGCATTCGGGAAAGTGTACCAGGGCTTGGACACCACCACTGGATCGCTTTTAGTGATAAAGCAGGTATGCCTTTACCACCCATCCCCGGATGGTAAGTCCATGACTTTGGTGTGCAATGCATATGCCGTACTTACGAGACATTGGTTGGTGCCCAGTCACTTGCACATGGGCAGTGGGTGGCCCCGTGCACGCATTGGTATCTCACACTAAAGTGAACGCGCGTATGCGCTGGTGACGTAAAACCCCTGGCCACGTTGTATATCAATCGGTGATGGGGGGTTTTATCATCCCCGTCTGCGCATCATCTCCTCGCGCTGTATGTATGCATGCATGTATGCCTGTATGTATGTATATATACGTGACCATTGATGTATGAATGTATATATGTATGTATGCATGTTTGTATGCATGTATGTATGTATGTAGTAGTATTCTTTCCTTTCCTTTTCTTTCCGTGGATGTCCTTCCATAGCCGTTGACGGTCGTCTCTGCGCAGAACGTCTCTGTATACGTTTATGTGTATGCTATCTAGTTTTGTATCGGAAAATGAATGGGGGATGTTCTGTGGGCGGTTCACGAGCAAACTCTGTGCGACGACGCCACTGTGTCTATTCAGCAAAGCGAAGTAGTGCGCAAAGTATATCATCACGTGGTAGGAGGGCTAAGATGCATACAACCTTTTGAACTTTTCACTACTCATCTGAATGTAGATGCCAATAAGCGGCGATCCTTCAAAGACATCTGCTGTTTTGTCGCATGGTCTTTCTGATCGGTTATCACTGCCCATCATCCCAGATTGACATGCATGGGAAGAGCGCGCACGCCATCAGCACCATGGAGAAGGAGATACAAATGCTCAGCCAACTGGATCATCGGCATATCGTGAAGTATCTGGGAGCTCAAATACACAAAACCGAAATACTTAATATCTTTCTTGAGTTTGTTTCGGGTGGCTCCGTAGCTGACATGCTTGTGAAGTTCGGTCCTTTCAGCGTGCAGGTGTGTAGTATATGCTGTCAGTGTGCAGGTGTGTATGATCTTGCGATGTGTAGGTGTGTACTATACACTTACATTGTGTAGGTGTGTAGTATATACTTTCAATGTTTAGGTGTATAGTATATATTTTCAGTGTGTAGGTGTATATGGTCTTGCATTGTGTAGGCATGTATTATATACTTTCAGCGTGTGCCCCATATGATCTGTGAATATGTTTAGGTTTGTAGTATATGCTTTTAGAGTGCAGGTGTGTAATATACACTTTCTGTGTGCAGGTGTGCATATTGTTGCTGTGTGGATATACAATCATACTTGTAGGGGACGGCAGGCAGGCCTATCCAAATTTTCGAATGTATGTATGTATATTCTGCGTCTGTAGAGGTGCACATCTCTCACCCATTCCTTGTCACACTGCCCCACGCTTGCCTGTTTTTCACGGACCTCTTGTTGGATAGTTGACATCGCAATACACACGACAACTGTTGTACGGTCTATCGTATCTGCATCGCAATGGCATTGCCCACTTGGACATTAAAGGAGGAAACGTCTTGATTGACAAGAACGGGTATGTGAGCCGAATTGCACTCCTTTTGCGTATATGTTGACTTGAGCTATTGCCTTTTTCGAGAGTTCATTCTACATCTGCAACCCTGCTCCAGAACGTTCACGTGCGTACAGCGCTCTCTACATTGGGGCGGTGTCAGTCGATCGCACGTACTCAGCTGCAACTACCATTTTAGAGTGTGCCCGAGTGAATGCGTATTGCTCAATGACCTGCATGCAAGTGTCAATGTCACTGTGTGAGAGTTAATGCTGCAGTGTCGCGTTAATGTGTGTAGTGCCAAGTGGTTATAGCGCTCTAATACAAGTCCTAAGTTGGGTAATCCGAGTGTCTCATCTGTCTTTCCTGGTGGCTTCGCACTCGATGCTATGCAACGCCACCTGCTGCTGTGCATCACTTCGACCTCACTGATGCGAATATCCAATGTCCATTTGTTTTGCTCTCAGAGTGGTAAAATTAGCAGACTTTGGGAATTCGGTCACCGCTCAGCATATGCAGACGGAAAGCGGCGGACGTACTGAACTGCGGGGGACCCCGAACTTCATGGCGCCTGAGGTTGTACGACAACAGCCGTATGGCAGGTACGCTACTGTCGCCTTGCACATACACGCCGCACTCGTTTGTTATCACGTGGAGCGATGTTAGGAACACATAACAGTCGTATGGCAGGTAGGACAAAGTGTCATCTCATATGCAGCTGGCACTCACTTGCTACCAGGTTAAGCTATTTCGGGAATAGTGTAATCTAAGGCGTGCTATCACTATACATGGCTTGCCTTGACTTGCCTATGTCTCCAGTTGCCTATCGTTAGAACAAATCGATTGAATTGTTCATATTGAGTATTGATGCAGATTTATGATGAAACACATGCACTTAGATACGCAATATTCTCTCTTCCCCTGGCCTATATCTCAAGTCATATCGGGAGTGTTCAATGTCATTGTTTTGTAGCGTGTAAAACAACGTTCACTTAGGACTACAACTGCCTTAGCAGATCCCATGGCATCGTGCGAACCGCATCACAGCCACAACGCGCCTCTTGTACCAGTAGTCCGATTATTCTACCCCGCTAACTCCCGAGCCAATTGAGCTATGTAAAAGTGCGAGTCGTTTCAGTATTATAAGTTCGTACAATTTCCACGGTCACTTGCAGCCGGGGTTATTATAAGCTGTTCATATGAGCGTAGGATTCGGCGTGAAACTCTCCATATGGACAGGTGGCCACCACTTTCTCGGCACTTATACATAATATTATTGTTAGTACTATTTATCTGGACGTAAACAACAGGTTTATTGCTAGTTCATAAAAATAGTATAATACTAGTGTTTCAAAGTCCCCTCTCTCATATCTACCACTGCCTACATGTATTCTCGACAATTCACACATGGGCTCGTTCCTCACTCAGTCCCGCGGATATCTGGTCGGTCGGGTGCACCGTGATGGAGATGCTGATGGGCAAACCGCCGTGGTCAGAGTACAGTGAACCGGTGGCCATGCTCTTCCATATCGCACGGTCTAAAGAGGCGCCGCAGCTGCCAGAGGGGGTGGGGTCGAGGAAAACACGATCATTCTTGGAACGATGCTTTGTGAGGTAAGCTTAGACAAGAGTGGTTTATTTTTTCCGTTTTTTGGTGTGCCAAACACGATCATGCTCAGACAGGTACTTTGCCAAGTGAGCCTGTTCAGAACCATCCTTATTTCGCAGCTTTCCGGTGTGTCTGCTGACAGAGGTGTCGTTATTTTACAAATATTATATATATATATATATATATATATATATATATATATATATATATATATATATATATATATATATATATATATATATATATATATATATATACATAAGCGTACATGCATATATATATGACATAAACATACACTTACACACACACACACGCATATATGTATATATATATATATATATATATATATATATATATATATATATATACACACACACACACACACACACACACACACACACAGACACAGATATATATATATATATATATATACACACACACACACACACACATATATATATACGCACACACACACACATATACATATATATGCATAAATGCATATATGATAATATATATATATATCATTGTTCTACTTATCAATCACTAGTTTAAACCACTAAATACCAACCCACAGCACTGAACTATTCTCATTTATCGGCCGCTCACCATTAATACACACATCTCCAACCGTCCTGCAGAGATCCGGCTGAACGCGCCACGGTGAATGAACTGGTGCTGCACGAATACATTGTGCGTAACACCGTCAAGCAGTTCCGGCCAAACAAGACACTTGCGCGTAAAATGTCTTTACCGGTTGACCTCAAGAACAATACGCATCAGAACACGGCCATGGCCACCTCGCGTGTTGGCAATGGGAGCTCGCGACTGTCACGGGGCGGGTATGTGTCCAATGGGTGTTGTGGGGTGCGTGCAGTGGGTGTTGTGGGGTTGTGGAGGTACGTGGATTGGCTTATACATCCTGCTACTGGGTGCGACTAGCTGTAACTGTACACGGTAGAGAGTTTGGTGGGAGTTGTGTGATTGTAGGTATGTGTGGATGTTGGACTATTTTGCAACTGTGTGCGACTAACTGCAACAATATGCGATAGTGAGTGTTGAAGTGCATGAGGAATGACGCTACAGGTGGCATGGAATGACTCGTAGACTTTTACGAGTGGTGTATGTAAATAGGAATGGCTAGCAGTCACATACGAAAGCCAAAGCACGTTGTGTTGTGGTTCTTTTCTACAGACACATATGAGCACTTCTCATGCGCGTGGAATGCGCTCGTGTTGTTTGTTCCAGAGATCTATGCGCTGGTGGTCCGAATTTCTTTCCAGACAGTGCTAGCCTTTCCTCGGCGAAATACATCGCTTTGCAATGTAGGACCTGTAGTTATTGAATGGCTCACAGAAGCACTGTATATATCTGACCTCTTTGCTCGTACGTACAGCGACACTGAATCCACCCCAGAAATACAGAGTTCAGATAACCGGCGGCCGGTTGGGAACGCACTGGGCTACGCTCCGTCTGTGTCTGTAAGTTTGTGTATTGTACGCTCTGCTGTGTCTGTAGGCGTTAATTGCATACACTCTCATAAGGATTTCTTGTGCACACCCCGTCTGTGCCTAAAGTGTGTGTATTGTACGCTCTGCTGTGTTTGTAGATGTTAATTGTGTATACTCTCATAAGGATTCATTGGGTGCACTCCCGCTGTGCCTATAAGTTTGTGTTGTGTACACATATTTCTGTGTCGGTAGATGACTATTGCTTACATTGTCATAGGGATTCATCGAGTACACATCCTCTGCGTCTTGAGATCTTAATGTGTACGCGCTTTCTGTGCTTGTATGCTCCTTTCGTGTTTACTTTCTTGTCTGTAGTTTTTTTGTTATATATACGCTGTGTGTGTCTGTTAAGAGTCTTTATGGTAGTGAATACCTTCCCTTCGAACCTGTGATAAGTCGTAGTGCACACACTCTCTTCGCCAGTAAATTCGTATAGTTTGGTATTCCTCAGCGGCTGAGTTTCCATATGCATTGCTCGGACATTGTAGTTATGCCTCGAACTCACGTTTCAGTGTCGGGTGCTATACTTTCGCTTCTCATGAACTTAAGATTTCCAATACGTTAACATTTCGCTTTCTCATTCATTGCAACATTCATTCTTCTTGCTTTCCATCTGTGCTTTGTAGGCTCTCGGATCGTCCTCATTGACTAATCAGGTGAGTGTGTATGTGTATTGTGAACATCGACCGACCGCACGATTAAAGCTGCACCTGTGTATCATTTCATATCTACGCGTTCGTGTGTATTGTTCGCAGTGTTGCTGCTCTTGGGTACACGTGTGTTTTATTCCTCATCTACCGGTTGGTGTATATTGTTGGCTGTTGTTGCCCTTGGGTGTACCTGTGTACTATTTCATATCTACCTGTTGGCGTGTATTGTTGGCAGTGTTGCTGCTCTTGTTGGCGTGTACCTATCCGGTAGCTCGTCTTTTCTCGCAGTTGTTTCTTTTTCCTCTGTCGCGTGTGTAAATCCGGGTAAGCAAGACTCGCTCTGTAGTGCGTACGTCCTACATACTGAGTAGTTATATACCATGTATGGCCGCTGTTCAATGGGTTGTCCTGTGATATCTGCATTTGGTGTCGGTGTGTGTGTTCGTTCCTGGCTAGTTAACTTCTCTGTTTGTCAGTTGACTTTTACCAATTGGTTGACCACTTCCCAGTGCGTGTGTGGTGTCTCCGCAAATAGTGCCATCTTGTCTACGCTTATTCGTTCCAAATGGTATGCGTACTGGCTATGGCCTGAGAACCCTCAAAGGGTGGAATCTGCTTACCACCATATTTAATAGGCGCAGTGTGGTCGTACTATTGATGGCGAGTGCTGTGATCCTAAAATATACCGTTTACACAAAGGGTGTTGATTCAGCGCTGTGCTTGCGTCCGAAATCTAGTGTAAACAAGTTATGGCTTAAACTCAAGATGCTACAACAGTTGTGGGCATCGCCTGTAGCATGTAGTGTTACTGTCTCTGTTCCCTGCCTGTAGCGTGCAGTGTTAATGTTTCTGTTCTCTGCTTGTAGAATGGAGTGTTAATGTTTTTGTTCCTTGCCTGTAGCATGTAGTGTTACTGTTTCTGTTCCTTGTCTGGAGCATGGAGTGTTAATGTTGTTGTTCCTTGCGTGTAGCATGGAGTGTTAATGTTTCTGCTCCTTGCCTGTAGCATGGAGTGTTACTGTTTCTGTTCCCTGCCTGTAGCATGTAGTGTTAATGTTTCTGTTCCCTGCTTGCAGATTGGAGTGTTAATGTTTCTGTTCCCGACCTGTAGCATGTAGTGTTACTGTTTCTGTTCCCTGCCTGTAGCATGTAGTTTTAATGTTTCTGTTCCCTGTTTGCAGAATGGAGTGTTAATGTTTCTGTTCCCGACTTGTAGCATGTAGTGTTGCTGTTTCTGTTCTCTGCCTGTATCACGTAGCATTAATGTTTCTGTTCCGTGCTTGTAGAATGGAGTGTTAATGATTCTGTTCCCGACCTGTAGCATGTAGTGTTACTGTCTCTGTTCCCTGCCTGTAGCGTGTAGTGTTAATGTTTCTGTTCTCTGCTTGTAGAATGGAGTGTTTATGTTTTTGTTCCTTGCCTGTAGCATGTAGTGTTACTGTTTCTGTTCCTTGTCTGGAGCATGGAGTGTTAATGTTGTTGTTCCTTGCGTGTAGCATGGAGTGTTAATGTTTCTGCTCCTTGCCTGGAGCATGGAGTGTTAATTTTTCTGTTCCTTGTCTGTAGCATGGAGTGATGATGTTTCTGTTGCTTGCCTGTAGTATGAAGTGTTAATGTTTCTGTTCGTCGTCTGTAGCATAGAGTTTTCATTTTTTTGTTTCTTGCCTGTAGCATGGAGTGGTCATGTCTCTGTTCGCTGCAGTGAAGATATTCTTCACCGATTTCGCGCCGTCATTGACGTCGTATTATATGCTCTGTTGATCTTCGCGAGTACGTTTCACAGTTGTCATCGAATTGCAAGTCTGTTAGTACCAAGAACGTTTTCTCGCAAGTTCTGTACCCAAGGGTTGGCTCATACGTCTTGCATTCACACTCCCAACTTGTTCGTTTTCGGAACTTAGACTTCCAACTCCGTTCCACTCAGTTTAACATGGCACAACTTGCATGTTCTTGATTCGACAGAGGCACTTAACAAACGTTTCTGTTTCTTTCGTTTTACCTATTTCCACATAGCATTACATGATTTTTCTTGATCCGACAGTAGCGCTAAACCACGTATTTCTTTTCTTCCATCTCAGTCCTATGCGAGTACTGAAGGCACGCCGCAGAATAGCTTAGTAAAGAAGGTATCCTCAGGTTCAGAACCGGAAAGTGACGATGGTTCTAGCAGGGACACGGAAAGGCAAAGTATGCACTACACTACGATATCGCGATTTTAGCTGTCAGTGGGCGTGATACCCATCTTGCGTCGATATTCTTCCCTAGTTCCAGTTTGTTGGTTAGGCTCAGCATTATAACGTCATACCTACAGGCTTGGTCTGCTCACACCGTAGATCACAGGACTTTGATCACTAATGCGATATAAATTCACTATACGTTTACAATAATCCCTGAACGGTGCGGTGGACCTGGCAGCGCCCCAAATACCAAAACACAGTCAGACCATTTTTTCTCGTAGCGTCAAAGTTTATATATTTTGTACGTTTCTACAGAACCCAGTCAGTTGCACTTGAAGCCTTCCCGAAAGTCGAATGTGAACGATCGCTCACGGTTACCGAGAAGGTATAACTACGCGGCATACGTCGGTTATTCGTGCTTTTGCTTGCTTATAGTGGCCGCTCTGTCGTCTTTTCTTTCTTCTTCTGTGATACACACGAACGTATTTGTCATGACAATAAATGTAAAGTGACATGTTTAGCAATCATCGCTGTCGAAGGTGCAGGGACTCTTTGTAGGATTTGCTGTTCATTGTGTGTGTCTCAAAAGCTACGCCCACCAAGCTCGAGTCTTGGATACCTACCGTGAATCAAAACCACAACTCTATAAGCATGTCAACCATTCCTCCTAATAGTCGAACTCACCGTATCATCTCTTAAAATCATTTCCCATACCTTTATTCTAAATATCACTGATCAATCTTCTTGAACTGACACGCCGCACATACTATCCCCTGCATATTCCCAGTCCCTTAACATCTGTGCGGTCGTCCTTAACTTCTGAGAATGCGTTGCCAACGCTACAAGCACCGCGGTCAATGTCAACCCTACCGATGGCTAAGCTGCGATCATCAATTTCGCAAAATTTCCGACCTAGTTCGTCCATGTCTTCGCTCCCAGGTGCGGATATAAACGTAGATGAGCCGGGATAATCGTGAGCTCTAGTTTAGATCAGAGTCAGATTATGAACTTTTCATCCCAGGCAAATGCAATGGTATATAGGGGACACGTAGCGTAAAATCGATGTGGTCGCGGCTCCTCTATCTGTGGACGTATCAATAGGATCAGGTGATCATACTGGCCTTCTACAGTTGGTACCGCTGTTTGTGTTTAATCTGATGCGCAGGGCAGTCGGGTTATGAGTAACGAACACATGCAGTGCTATAGACAAATTGCCCTCAACACGCTAGAGCTATGTCTCAGTTCAGCGAACAATGCAACGGACAAATATTATATAACAGTCGAGCTATGTGGAACAAATACGTTAAGTGACGAAGACTGGACGTGAGCAGCACAACGGGCTCTGGTAAGAACACTCGTCGAACGAAGTTATTGTGCAGAGCCGTTGAAAATGGCACAGCAGTCTGTGCAAGTGCTGAGGAGAGGGCAGTGGCGTGATAGCTTCATCACTCAACAATATATATATATACTCATCACTAGACACTGTATATATATATATATATATATATATATATCTATATACATGTTCATATATTTATATATGTATTCAAATACACACACACGCACACACACACACGCACACACACACACACACACACAGACACACACACACACACACACACATATATATATATATATTTGAATATATGTATATATACATATATATATATATATATATATATATATATATATAAATACATGTATATATATATGAACATATATATATATATATATATATATATGTATATATACATATGTATATAGCTCTTTGAGAGCCACACTAGACAATCGCAAGGCACCTGCGTAGGCGCACTTGCCGGCAATATCAGTATTGCTGTTTAGAGCAACATAGTAGCCAAATTACAATTCACCTAATATTGCATCTTGCCAAGGATGTAGGGCATGTGGGCGGTGTAGAACAGTCCGATTAAGTACTAAAAACGAGGAAAGATTCATGTCAGCTACACAAAAAGGCATAATTTGGCGACAGAATGTACAGCAGTCGAGTTATGCAGAACGTATATACGAAGCGCTGAGGGAAGGATAACAAAGAGGTTTCAACACGGCAGCAATACGACAAGGTACCTGAATGTCCATTCGACCGACTGTTTTGAACATTTCGAACAATTCAGAAAGATCAGCTGGGGACAATGAAGGTGTGATGAGACCTCATCCTGAACTACACGAAATTGCATTGCTTCATAGGGTCTCATTCTTCAGATGAAAGTTGACGATGGTAGTAATTTTATGCAAGGTGCACTTTCCTATCCGCAATTCCTGCGAGATCGTGACTCTCCTCCTATCGTCGCTCTCATATCGATTAGTCTAACACGCACTGAAGAACGTGGCGTTTGAACTGACAAGGGCAACAAAGTCCTTAATAAGCCACTGATTGGCAACTAAATCGAAGACTTGTCAGAGTCGACTCGATGAAGTCATGGAGACTATCTCCGAAGAATGCGAATCAGCACTTCTGGTCTAAAACAGACTGAAAATCAATAAACATACAATTGCGGGTAAAGACAGAATATATGGGCTGATACGATTGTGTAAGAATCGTCATATGACGAGAGCGAATGAGGGCCGTTAAATTAATCACCAACAATGAGCTCAGTGATTTGAATGAGCGATCATGTGTTGATATTTTAGAAAAGGAGTGAGATGATTACGCGTCTACGATGATTTGAACACAGAGCTCCACCATACGTCTCTAGTCAGCGAATAAGCTGTGGAGCAGGCTTCGCAATTCTTTGTACGATTTGTCCGCAAGGCCAGATCAGGGAGTCGGCGAGATTCTCATAAAGAATATACAGTGAGCGGTTGTTGCCCCTCGGCGAGACCGAGACTCCACTCGAGCAATGCATCGAAATAAACGATAGCTTTGATCCATGTTTTAAATATAATTTACTGTGAGATTGCTTGTAGCGAGTAGTGTTGTTTTGTAAGTTTCGCGTGCATTCTAAAACGAACTGTTATAATTAGAAAGCGTGTAGCTAGCTATAAAAATATTGTTACATACACATGTTTTTATGTAATAGCAGTTTTGTTAACCTTTATATTCATCGATTCAATTTGGAAGCGTCCCATAAATATCCCCTCCATTCATTCTATTCAAATTCAGTCCTCTGGGATGCGGACGATATCTCAGACAATTAGGTTATATGTTGTCGTGGCTACTCATTATTAGGTCAGCGGTAGTGTTGATGTCTATTTTTGCTTCGTGCTCACGAGTGTCTTGTTCTTGAAGTGATGTAACGGTCATATTATCTCTGCGTAATTCATACAGCTCATCATCAGTCCATGTTAGTACGGATAGTTCAATCTACACTGGTGCTATCACTGAGCTTCCAGTCATTGTAATCTTGTAACCATTTGGTATATAACTCGGGGGTCTTCTTTTGCAAGCACTGCACCTCAACGACAGTCTCGATGAACAACTACAGTCTCGATGAAAAATGGGTGTACAGTTCGCCGTTCGGTATGCTCGCTCTCGGAGACAGATGCACATATTTTACATATTTACCACTTTGTCAGTAGTAGAGTTTGATAAAAAATACAACCAATAAAATATGATGTCAAATACGGAGTAAATTACAAGAGGAAACTCAGAGTCATTTTCTCCATACCATACTGGACTAAAATACCTAGTAGACTATGCATGAAGTTTAAAAAAAACAACAACTACAAAACAAATCGACATATGTACAACAATCCATTCACATACGTCACATTGATATGTCCCTCTGGAGGATAGGATACATTCTCTCGGAAAAATGAAAGCGTCTTGGACTCCTGGGACCTGGGGGGGGAAGGATGATTTTTCGTTTTTTCCCTCGCTCCAGAGTCCAGAGGATCATGCCATTCAAATACATTCGAAGCTCAATGTGACGTCATTTCAATATCAATTGACTACCCCTGTCGATCTGCGTAATAAATATCTTTACAAACTTGATACGTATATAAATATATGGGGTTATACTCTATAGCCCAGTAAATAGAGGACAGGCATCGATCGAACCTGCCTATTTCAATCTTGTTATGCAAACTGAAAGCAGTGAAAGGCTCATTATTTATTATGGATATCGAAGTTCTATTTGCACCTATATGAAATATGCACATATCGATATCAATATAGTTTTTGAGACAGTAATCGGAATCCGGGTTCGTGAATTGTTATCTGTGTACGAATTGAAAGAACTTTCATCATTTTAATCGCCCACGAGATTGCTATATACATGCAGCAGAGCATAATAAATTTAAATTGTATGAGAAGCATACATTTTTTTACAAAGGATATTGAAAGACTGTCTTTTTCATCCTTTGTACATATCATCAGAGGAATTTCTTAGATGCTCAAGGTCTCATCATTCGTATTGCGAATACATAAAATATATTTGAGAACCTAAATCTCGCATGTGGTTTATCGATTGTTTAAAGAACCGTTCTCGTCCGGGATATGATTAATTTTCTCGTCTCGCGGTCCCAAAGATAGTTAAATTCATGTCAATTACTGTTTGGCTCCGAATAAATTTCGCTTGCATGTGTTATCAGCTTGCATGTGTTATCTACTACTGCCTTTAAAGTGATTGTCAGATCATTGTCTCGCGATGATTTTCTCCACTTTGCCCTGCGCGTGATATTTGTTTTAAAAAAACAAAAAAAAACAAAAGTGAAAATATTCATAGCCTTCTTGTTTAATTCTTAGAAGGCTTGTATGTATTAATATTTCATGACTCATTGGAAATATGATATATATCTCCAGTCCCAGGGCAAATAATGACGAGTCGTTACTATTACGTCAATTTGTACTGAATTTTCTCATATTGTAAATAAAACCAACTTGACCCAACTCTGGTACAAAATCTCTGGCACGCTCAAATAATGACGAGTCGTCATCTTCCTGAAAAC
>LUCW03001715.1:20000-40000 GCA_001586965.3 Sphaeroforma sirkka
GGTGGAGTGACGGGGACAGTGCCACCACGAAGACAAAAGGACACACACACACCAAACGCAACGAGCCAGACAACGATGCGTGGGACAACGGCGCCGATGACTGGGGCAAGCAATCCGATGGATGGGATGAGGATAGTAGTGATGCGAGTGCGAGCACCTCAGAGGACGCCACCACACAGAGTGACCCTGCAGCTCACACACACGAGGATGACCGGGGTAGCGCGGAAGAGGTGCCCATTGCCACGGTCAGGTGTGTTTACAGGGCTTGCTTGTGGGTGGGATTGAAGTCAGGGTGTGTGCCTACAGGACTCGTGGTTGGGATCGATTGGGAATCTGAAGTTCTGTGTTATATAGTGATTTGAATTCTGTTCAATTAATGGGAGAGCAGATGCCACCTGAAACGTGCAATGGCTGAGCCGGTGCGAACTTGGAGTTGGAAACTTAGGGTTTTTTAATTCAGTGTCTGAAGGAGTGGGTAGTGGGAACGTACGGGTGCGGTGAGAAGTCTTCGTAGTAGTCAGAGTTCCAGGAGAATAGATTAGACTTTCATCGTATGACTCTGAATCGTAAATCGGGTCCGATGCAATACACATCGCCAGTGACGTGGTGTTTTACGGGAAACTTTGTTTGTACATCGGCAAGTGTATAGATTTATTCTTCAAGTTGGAACTCTGTTTGTACATCGGCAAGTGTATGGTTTTATTCTTTAAGTTGAAACTTTGTTTATACGTTGGCAAGTTTTTGTCTTTATTCTTAAGTTGAAACTCTGTTTGTACATCGGCAAGTGTAGGGTTTTATTCTTCAAGTTTCACCTCAGTATCTGTACCACTTCAGATCACTTGCATTTATACCATGTTCATCGAACTGTCATTCTGCCCATCACCGTCATAATTAGACTATTTGAATGGGTTTCTCATCCGCATGTGTCCATTTGGTAGTGTATCGCATCTTATGGAAAAGTAATATATATCTGGATCTTCATGTATCTATTCAACATACTTCAAAATCATGATATATAGTGATGTCTTGAGCTTTCAGTCCCGACCAGACAGTTTCCGATATAATACGTGCCGCATTTTAACTTCTTGACCCAGATTGTCTGACTTGTTCAAGACCATTTCACTACCGACAATGTCTAAGTACAGGTATGTACCGCTTCTAACTGTTGCACCCGTCCGCGACTCCTTCTTCATCCCGTCCTTCGGTGGAACGATACCTTCGCTCATACCATCGGATGTGCCGAGTCTGTCAGGTACGTTGGCACTCTCTCTTTTTGTTGATATGTTTGTCAACCTGTCCTCCGAGGCTATGGGTTGATGAAGTGCAACTTATGCAAAGACTGTATCTATACTGCAAGCTCTGTAATGGTATATGAATTGATCGATGGCTTGATTGTTATTTTCCGAGGTGTGCACACAGATTATAGCATAAAGAAGGTCAGTACCGGAGGCAAGCCTCTGATCGATCTGGAAGATCTACACACTCATAAACTTCCGAAGCAAGCTCAGAGACCCATTCGCGAGCTTGGATGTGCGCTGGTATGTGTGTTTGGCATAACGTAGCATATCACTTTTGTTTCGGAAGAATCGTCCCAGTTCGACATATGAGATCCAGACGCTTGGAGCCATGTGCGCTAATCAGTATTAGATTTAGGTATACTGATGTGTATCCATGTTTGTGCATAGACATATCAGGGACTGAAGTGAACCGGTTTACAAGTATGAGATGCACACTTGGTGCTATGATCGTCATTTGCAGTTTAGTATTAGATTCGAGTACGCGCCTGTGTATATCCATGTTTGTGCATAGACATATTAGGGACTGAATTGACCCGATTTGCAAGTATGAGGATGTACACTTGGTGCCATGATCGTCATTTGCAGCTTAGTAATAGATTCGTGTATGCCTACGTGGATCCATGTTTGTACATAGATATATTAGGGACTGAAGTGACCCGTTTTACAAGTATGAGGGTGTACACTTGGTGCTATGATCGTCATTTGCAGCTTAGCAATAGATTCGAGTACGCGCCTGTGTATATCCATGTTTGTACATGACATATTAGGGACTGAAGTGTCCCAATTTACAAGTATGAGGGTGTATACTTGGTGCTATGATCGTCATTTGCAGCTTAGTAATAGATTCGTGTATGCTCCTATGTGTATCCATGTTTGTACATGGACATATTATGAACTGAAGTGACCGATTTAGAAGTATAAGTCCTACAATCGCATCCTCGCAGTTTGAGGGGACAATTTTGTCTGTGTTGAATCAGAAGTGGACATTGTGCCTGCCGGTACGTGGCAAGAAAAAAAGGGCCTACATGTACATTTATCACCATGCCTTGGACACATCAGCAAATAAAAAAATATTCATGGCCAGAAAATGGGCCTACATGTACATCTATCACCAATTCTTGGACACATGAGAAGCAGATAAACAAATATTCATGGCCAAAAAATGTGCCTACATGTACATCTATCACCATGCCTTGGACGCATAAGAAGCAGATGAAAAACAGTGCTCACAGTACGCGTCACTTAGGGCTGTGTAAACGCATCATGAGCACGTACACAGCTTATATTCAACTTATTCTGCGCATGCTCGTATGTTTTCTATTAACTCGCAGGTAGAGGCGACCGAGTCGCTTCGTGTGAAAGCGGATGTGTACTCTGTGGGCAATGTCGCCCGGTTGGTAGCCAAGGAATGTGTCAAGGCTCAGAAGTTGGGCGTCGGTGGTATGTGGTGTTCATAGTATGGAGTAGCACAGGCCGTTCATCCGCTGATAAATTAATTGGATAATTCTGATTTGCGCTTTTGAATTTCAGATTTTTAGATGTGACAGTGCCGATCTGCTACAAGCGAGCTTGTTTTATTGTATTCGGGTTCTTTAAGTGACTGTGCTTCGCATCTGCTGCCCTATTCGTAGTAATACATTGGAGGATGCACTGTCTTCCGATGGAGTGTGTATTTGCTGTGATCAACCCCTCACGGAGTCTCACGTGTTCACATGCTTACACAACCACACAGACCAACTATTCACATGATTATACAATCGCACAGACCAACTATTCACATGATTATACAATCACACCGACCTACTTTCCGCCAAACGCCCACATTATCAACAGCTCACATTTGGTGGCAGCCACAGACTGCTATCATTCTCACACACCCCATATCCGCTGCGTTCTGCGTGCTGTACAGCCTTGCATTCCCCTGCAGCCGAGCACGAGAGCGAGGCCAGTGGTGGGCACGTGCGCGCAGGCGGTTACTATTCCAAGGCTTCGCTGGTGCTGGTAGATCGCACACTCGACATTGCTGGGCCCATCGTGGCTGCGGACTCTACCGCCGATCTGTTGCTGAAGACTCTTTCGGTGTGTGATGGCTGTGCTAATATGTGTCCAGATGGTCTGTCTTTCCGCGTGTCATGTGTGCCTTGGATAGTCTCTATTGGTAGTTTGACTGGAGGTGTTCTATTATGAAGTGTGGGGTTGTTCTGTTGCTGAAGACTCATGGTGTGTGATGGCTGTGTACATGTGTTCAGATGGTCTGTCTTTCCGCGTGTCATGTGTGCCTTGGATGGTCTCTGTTGGTAGTATGACTGGAGGTGTTCTATTATGAAGTGTGGGTTTGTTCTGTTGCTGAAGACTCTTTCGGTGTGTGATGGCTGTGTACATTTGTCCAGATGGTCTGTCTTTCCGCGTGTCATGTGTGCCTTGGATGGTCTCTATTGGTAGTTTGACTGGAGGTGTTTTATTATGCAGTGTGGGTTGTTCTGTTGCTGGAAACTCTTTCGGTGTGTGATGGCTGTGAACATGTGTCCAGATGGTCTGTCTTTCCGCGTGTCATGTGTGCCTCGGATGGTCTCTGTTGGTAGTATGACTAGAGGTGTTCTATTATGAATCTGTTGCTGAAGACTCTATTGGCGTGTGATGGATGTGTACATGTGTCCAGGTGGCCTGGCTTTCAATGTGTCATGTGTCTCGGATGGTCTGTGTTGGTTATGCGATTGGAGGTGTTCTGAAATGTAGTGTGGATCATATGTGCGGCGACCTCTCCTTCACTCGCCCGTTCCAGCTGATATATAACAGACACAAGTTGGGAATGAGCACAGCCTGCTGAACACTAGTTCGATGTAGGTAGCCTCTAAGTTGCATCAGTATGTGGCAGTGTAGCATGACTGTTGCCACTGTAAGACCTGTGTGTGTGTGCCTATGTGTTGGTGTTGTGTATGCATTAGTTCGCTGCTGGCGTGATCTGTGTGTGTCAATCACTTCCAGGTCGTACCTCCCTTTGTCATTGCGATGGCATAGCATATACCTCGGCAGCACACACACACACTGTACTTCAGGTGAGACATAGGCTATGCTTTTGGCTTAGGGCGTAGGTTGAGTGGACTATATATGTATATGCTTTCTCGCATTGACTGATAGGCGCATTGCTACAACTGGGCTCGGCTATTAATAAACCATGATGTGATCAGTTCCAGTTGATTCTCTGGGCGGCTATTAATAGACCATAACGTGAGCAGATCCAGTTGATTCTCTGGGCGACTATTAATAGACCATCAGCATGTAGCTTACAAACATGAGGCAGCTGTAACCTGCAGCTGTAGTAAGAAGTGTGATGACTGCTTGTGATCTGATGTCGTCACATGTCAGAGCATTCGAACCCGATGCAACGGCACATACGTATTCATAGACAACCGGAAAACGTTCGGTACATAGGACGTGCAAGTGTACGAACGTATAAACACGGTACGCAACTCATCAGGTGTAGCAAGCGTTGAACGTAAACGCAGAAATGAGCAAATTGTATACGTTTTAACGTAAGAAAGACAAACCGCTCGCTTTCAACAATTAAATACACCCAGTTGAAATTCAATCCCGAAAGTACTATTGTAGCCCAAACGTTTAACTTTGACGCAAAAGCGATTGGTTTTCAAACCGTTCTAACGAGAAACAAATTGCCAACCAACAGAATATCACAGGTAAAGACTGTACTTCGTCTCTGGATGTGGCTGTGGACATCTCGCCCGCATTGGGTGTGGAGAAGTCCTCTTTATCACCCACACCCGCAGACAATGATGACGACAAAGGTAAGTGCGACCATGACATGCCATAGCCATAATCAATGGGAACCGTTTGCTTTGCATCACTCCGATCCAACGGGAGAGTAATTGCATACCGTTTGCTTTGCATCACTCCGATCCAACGGGAGAGTAATTGCATACCGTTTGAGCTGGATAATCGGAGATACAACTAGTACAGTACAACCTACATACTCGTAGTGCCGGGAGTCTTAGTCTCCTGGGGTCGGTGGTCTTAATTCTCTGATGTGTTTCTATCTGACGAGTAGTAGCGCAAGTTGTCACGTTTTGCGCGCGTCCATTTTTGGCGCCGTGTCGTTCCGAGTTTCGACTTTCGTGCGGAATCCGATCCGTTTTCTTGGACCAGACTATCACACGCGTGCCGTTGGCCATGATATTTGAGCCACATATCCCTCGTCGTGGCTGTGATGTGATTGGATATGCTGATCTCTTGTTTCATGTGATGGATGGAGTCTATCCCCACGCGCATCAGTATGTCCGTCTTTCACCCAAACGGTTGTGGTCCCCATCACGTCACGCTGTAGTATCGAAACGATTGAATACGAGTAGTATGTCGGGCGTAATAGCACAGGCTCGCGGCTCACCGTCTGCCCAACACCAAGCAGGATAGGACAAGAGCGAGTGATCTCATGCGAGTGAACATTTATCGTATTCATTGGTTGTGATGTACTCAGAGGCGCATCTACGACCGAGTGAGAGTGCCATCACAGGCAGCATTGCCCACAACAGCGACAGCGTGGTGCGCGATGCGCTGAGTGATTTGGTGTACTTGCGCAGTCGACAGGCGCTTGTCAGTCTACGGAATGTATGTACTCAGTGTGCAGAATATATACACTGTCTGCGAAGTATATGTGTCTGCGAAGAAGAAATGCAATGTATATACATGAGTGTGGTAACCTGTTTGAAACTATTTGGACATCTCAGTGAGTGAACACATCGCTGCATGGAATCGCAGTTGTATATGTTTAATACATATGCACTGTTCCTGGCGCATTGCTGTACATGTTAACATATGTTAATATAGTTGTTTGCCTCAACGAAGCTACCGTTGGGTTCGACTCTGTTTGTAGAGATGTACGGTTTTGTTCGGAGTGTAGTATTACAAATAAAAGTTCGGAGTGTAGTATCACATATAAAAGTATCATGTTGGAGTAAAGGGCAGTATTAGATTGACTCACATCGTGTTGTAGCCACTAGTAGACCCTGATACAGGCTATAGCCACATATGAATTGCCTCTGATTTGAGCTCGTAGTATGGAGTGACTCTATCGATTTTGACTACATTTTCGAGCCTAGCGTGCGGTGACAGGTATCGGACTGACCTGAAGTACTATCGCATTATCTGACACAAACATACCTACTAATAGACCCTGATACCGGCTGTAGCCGCCAATAAATTCCCTCTGAATCTCACTCTTTGGTACACGGGAAGTCTTTACTCAGGAGTGCAGAATAGTACTTCACAATGTAGTGACCTAGGATTGGGCAAGCCTAGATGTGCTGTCACCTTATCAAGTTATCTGACATAGTGCTGCACCTCCTAACAGACCTTGATACAGACTATAGCCGCAGCAAAATTACCCTACAAACGAGGAGTGGCGCCGAGTAAGGTGACACACACACACCTGCAGTCCCTTCTGAAGTCATTCCAACAGGGCGGCATGGCAGCCATAGCGAAGGTGAGATGAATTCTCCGCCTGACTTCATATCTCGCAGTCATTTGGCGCCTTATCCGTTGAAGATGTCCCTACATTTTCGTCAATGGTTTTTGTTCACATTTCTTTACATTTTCGTCAATGGTTTTTGTCCACATTTCTTGTCACAGCACTACGGCTTGATCTCGCTCACTCTCGCGGTGGTCGAAAGCCTCACCGCGCCCAAATCCGGAGCACCCAAAACGGGTGTTGCCATGACAACAGACACGGGCACAAATCCACCACATATATTTCAGCAAAGCGCTGTAGGTAGTTCAGAGGCATTCGTAGCGGTTGCTAAGGAGGTGCTTCTCTCTGGCTTGCAGCCGGGAGATAGTCATTCGTTGTACGCGCATATGACTCAGGTGGTGGCCGCAAATAAGCTCAGTGTGGAGGTGAGTGGTTGTAAGGCCTCATTTGTTGCTACATATGCAGGCACACAGTGTGTTGCGTATGTGGTATGGGCATGCAGCCTGGGAATAGGCACTCGCCCCTGCGCACATATATCCCAAGAGAGGACAGCATATCATCATGTATAGGTGGGTTTATGGATACTTTCTGGTAATGATGTAAGGACATTCACGCACGTAGTATCTTGCATGTGTGGTATGGGTATGCAGACTGGTTGTAGCCAGTTCCTGTTCGCACAAATGGCTGAGACGGTGACTGCGAACCAACAAAGTGTGGTGATAGGCACCTGGGCGTATACAACCACAGTGATCGGTTAGACGTAGATTGCGCAGTGGTGTTGTTCTACATGTGTGATGCGTGTCCATCTCATCGCACACGACGGAGGCTAGGCGTCTGACCAAGGTGAATGTACAAGTAGGTTAGTGTAGCCTATAGAGCCATATTGCTGAGGTGCGTTGGCGTTTGTTTGCAGTGTCGAGTATGCAAGGTGTGTACTGTTGCATGGGTTATAGTGGTGGTCGGTAACGCTGCATGTAGAGAGGTTGTCGGTGCATCTCCCGTGAACACAGCATGCGTACAAAATAACGTCTACGAGCTAGTTAGTTCATATATGTTATAGCCTGTACATGCCATCACACGTGTGCACATCCCACTGACCATAAGGCACATGTGAACTAGTTTAAGTAACACCGTATGTTGGGGCCAATACCTGTGACCACACCGCAATTACAACCCGATGGATGTGAATTGGCTCGCAAATGGTATGAGCTCCGACACTCACTCTCCATCTTAACGACCCGAACACACGTTCACATTCAATTCCAGTGCCTCTTATATATACCTGCACACACTTGCACTGGCTGCAATATCAACGCATGGGCTATTGCAATGTCAGCGCATATGCTAATACAATGTATGTTTTACTCAAGACACACTCACAGGTATACGAACACCCTTGGCATGCCACCCAACCGCATACACACCCAACCTCGTACTGTACCAGCCCACTCACTCGACAATAGACTGATACACACACTACCACCCCATTCATTCCAGGAGGTGCTGCTGTGCTGTATCCTGGGTGCCTCGGTACTTGGGCCAGAGTGCATCACATCCACAACTGAGGAGAAACTATTTGCTGCAACACTCTTGCCTGTGGTGATGAGCCATGTTACTGCACATGATAGCCGCAACGCACGGGACTGTGCGACAAGTGTGTGGCTGACGCAGAAGATCACCGAGCGTGGTAGGTAGCGCCGATATACCTTTCGTACTTTCAGGTCATGAAATCAAGTATACACAGTAAGGCAGCCCATTCTATGTGCATATATACCTGCACATATCTCTCTCTATATATATGTATATATATATATATATATATATACATACATACATACTTACATACATACATTCATACATGTACATATACATACATACATATATATATATATATATATATATATATATATATATATATATATATATATATATATATATATATATATATATATATATATATATATATATACCTAGGTATATACATATATACTATCACATGAATAGTTCGATCTGATCTATGTGTATGTACCTAGGCACATACATACATTCTATCACATCGCATAATTGGATCTGAAATATTCCGGTGTACACTCGCTTATTCAAATGAATCGCAAACAAGGCCTGCGCGAGGTACGCAGACGTTCTTTGTCTCCCCACACTCGTGCCACCCTCTGGTACTTTCCAGGCTTGGTTCTCCAACCCAACATTTCAGCCAGATATCAGTATCCAAACGTTGTCACTCTCTTTTCTTTGTTATTTAACCGCTTCCATGAAGTTTAAACCGTGCATCTCTCCAATACGTTCCATGGTCTCATCCGCTTCAGCCAAAGCATCAGGTGCAGTGTACGACGGACAGATCACCGAGGCAATGGCAAAGGAGTGGCTCTCTGTGTGTCTAAAGCGCGTCTGGGGCATTGCCAATGGGCGAGCGAATCTTTCAATGCTACAGTAAGTCTGAGTCACCGAGCGATACTGTGACTTTGAATGTCATTGTACAAGCACAGCTGGAGGCACATGCCGGTACGAGCCACGACAGATTGCTATAGTAGTGTACTACACTCTATTCTAACACTTCTTTTGTGCTCTGAGCCGAGCCGTATAAGACCCCAGTGACCACAGTACGCCATACTGTACTGAATACTAATACATCAGCCGTAGAGACCGGTCCATAGGCTTGCCACATGACAGGTCTCCCACAATCGTTAACGGATACTCGTCCTTACACACACAGGCACGTGTTCTCGCTCGATGTCAGCCGATACACGCAGCTGCCCTATCGGCCGCTGCTGGCGCATCTGTTCGAGGCGATGTTCGAGGATCAGGTGGACATCCCAGATTTGCAACTGCACCAACAGGCAGGCTTTCGGAAGAAACTGCTCACCGGTTTTGTGTAAGTAGACGGGTAGTGTACTCGTTGTCTGGGAGTGTATTACGTAATGTTTCAGCTCTGATTGCAGGTGTCTTTGGTCTGTGGCTTATTGCACAGGTAATGAATTGGCAGATGGAGTCGCACGTACTGTGTTGGATATTGTAGCAGACATTGTGTCAGTAACCCTTGCATACTACGGGGGGTGTACTGTTGGTATAGCATTGATCTAATAGGGTGCCATGCCCTCACTTAGGCAAGCTATCCGCGTAGTGTGTAATTGGGGCATGCGTATCACATTCGCTAACCTGCCTGTGGTGGGAAACCAGTGTAGTAGTCAATCGAGTCTACAGTTAACAGCGTGGAAGTATCACAGGCGGCTATTGCTCTGCAAGGTTAAGGTGCGGTAGCTGTGAGTAGAGCAGCCCACCGCACTGACTGACTGTCACGGATACTAACCATTAAGTAGTCCCTACCAATAAGCCCAAACCAGCCAATCAGTCTCTACCAATATGAACCAACCACCAACCAGCCAATCAGTCCCTACCAGTAAGAGCCAACCCTTAAACCAGCCAATCAGTGCGGACGTTGGCGTATTGCTCCATTGAGTGCACTCGGCTCAGGTGCTGCTCAAGTTCAATCAATACAGGATATTACATCTAGCCCAACACCACAAATTAAGTGCACGATTCCATAACCCCTTGTGTGTACAGGAAAATGTACCAGGCAACAGCCCGTCCAACAGACCACAAG
Organism: Sphaeroforma sirkka; assembly: GCA_001586965.3. Lineage (NCBI taxonomy): Eukaryota > Ichthyosporea > Ichthyophonida > Sphaeroforma > Sphaeroforma sirkka. The sequence continues at coordinate 30,397 of LUCW03001715.1, forward strand.
TACATCATCCTCTTCGTCATTGGGGGCATATCTGCGTCTGAGATGCGATACATCCGAGACATTGTGGACAAATTTGAAGGCTTCAAGGTAAATAACACAAGAAGGTCGCAGCTTACATATCACGCCAGATATTTATTTTAATTTTTTGTACATAGGCAGAATATCTCAAATGGTGTTCATTGAAAGCGCGCTCGTTGTGCGTGTGGAGGCGTATGCTTGATGCCACACTTGCTTAACCCTTGCCGTACACCTGCTGAGTCCTTGTCGTACACTCGCTTATTCTTTGCCGTACACTTGCTTAGCCCTTGTCGCACGCGTGATGTACGGAGGTATGCGCGACACACGAATGCAATACCCAAGTGTCTTCCTCACGAATGACGAGCTGATACGATGTTATAGCTGCAGGTTGGCCTCTAGACAAGCCTTAAGCCCCGAACGTTGAGCTGTTACGCGCCTAAGGTGGTGGAACTGTTTTCTCGTTTCTTTATACCTACCTTGTGGGTTATTCTCGATTACCGACAACTTCGTCACAAAACAGGTTCTGATTGGCGGAACGAACTGGGCTACCCCGGCGTCCATTTTCGAGGACACAATCGGCTCAATGAGATACGACGGCTATTGAAGCGCACCTCGCCTGTCCACAGCACTGAGTCCCCAGGACAGCCTAGTATTATCCCGGGGTGCCAGGGCCGAGGAGTACCTGGGTTTAGGATTCAATATATACCTACTTGGGGGGTGGTGGCAAGTGTGCATCGAGATATTATAGTCAAAGTGCACAACGCTGGATTGAGCGAGTCAGCTCTGAGGGGCGTGCAGAATGAATCTCACTTTGATCAAGTGTGTAGGTAGAGTCTTTCTCAGTATCGACAGTAACGAGCTCAGATTGTTGTCGCATATACTATGGTGGTAGATGGAGACCACACTTCAAGGGATGTACAACGATCGAGGTTCCACAGTACGCACGTGGTCGGTTAGTTCCGGATCCTTCTATCTTCAAGACTGGGCTAGGTGCGCATCTCCATACATGCGTGAGGGGTGTTGCCAGCTTCGCTCCTCGGCCTATGGGGGGCCAAGGCAACTAACTTTAGACCCGTAGAGTCGTAGTCTATCTTCCGCACAGCGCAATTTCTACTCAAAAGTACGAACCGCGACACACACCAGCTCGAACGGTTGACGCCGTATTTGACGGGCAGGTGCTGTACAATACCCAATGCCCGGTGTAGTGAGTAAGTGTCGTTGTTTGGCTAGTCGCGTCCGTATCAATGCAGTGCCTTAGCCAGATTGGAAAGGTGCGTTGCGGCGGACGACTGGACTTTTAACGTGTACCGACACTTGCATGCTTCTTATTATTATCATATAACACACGGTAACAGCGGCGTGTCGTGAGTACTTGAGTGATTGCAGGCCACTTGGCTGCTTGACCGCCTGCCGAGATATTGCTGGTCAGTGTGATCCACTCGCATTGTTCATTGAGTGTCCGTACCAGAAGCGCAGCTATCTAACTCGGGGCCTACTGTTTCTGTAGCGAGACAACCCACGATTAAGCATAGTATACATGCAATTTATAATCATCTTTCCGAAGTTGGCTTGCCATGGAGCTTCAAGCAAGAGACTTGCTCTCTGCACGGAGAAGGACGAGCTTTTACCAGCACTATCCCGTGAAAGATCTTAAAGGCCCGATCATGTGCCTATAAACGCTGCAGACAACTAACTACGAGCACGTTCGCTGTGCATCCTATGTCGATAAATTTAGATCGTAATATTCAGGGTGTCTCTTATGCATTCGAAAAAGTATCGAAAGCTACTATATGAAGGACTTCAATCACAGCACGATGAAGCCTTCCACGCAGGTTACCAATTGACCACAAGCGAACTGGTTCACGCTGCTAAATAGGCCACATATATCTCGTACAAGTTAACATGAGGCGCTGCAGGAGACATTTAAACATAATTATCGTGCAGAAACCCATGCAACTTTATAATATAGATGCGAATGCATATATGTGGATATGTTTTGACCAAAGCATTTGCGGATTTGTTGCGAGAGCAGGGCTTAACTGCAGTATGCTCGAACGTCAATTTCGCAGTGGTCAGATAGACGCAGAGGTAAACCAAATTTGCACTAAGGAATTAAGTGTTGTTGTGCAACTTTATTTTCAATGTATAACGCCACAAAAAGGTATACGTATTTGTATAACACTTAAGTACAGTACATATATCTGCAATCCAATTGATGCTTAAACTCTTGGACTTGAAATGCACTACTCCACGCAAACATGCCGCAACACTCAGCACCATCCACGCCCTGCTGATAGATAAGAAGCCAAGAGGATGGAAGAAGAGGCATCACGATTCACATCCCATTGAAAGCGTTACCCAAAGTATAGTAAAAGTTTAGTACCGACTATCGCTCCCATCACTGATTCTGAAAAAAATATGCAAAAAAAAGTAAAATATTTATGTACATACTGTACTTATTCACATACAATGGTGCACACTGCACAGTGTCAGAGTGGCACAGGCTGGCACCCGCCTGACAGTCTGATTTATAAAAAGAGAAAATATGCATGTAAAATATACAGTACAGATGTGACTGAAAAAATAGATCGAGGTGTTATAATACTAAAAATAAATAAACGGGTGCCGAATTGCCGATCGAAATGCCTTGTGTTGTTGTGTCAGCCATAGGCCCATAGCCCATCGGCCATAAATAGGCCCATAGCCCATCGGCCATAAATAGGCCCATAGCCCATCGGCCATAAATAGGCCCATAGCCCATCGGCCATAAATAGGCCCATAGCCCATCGGCCATAAATAGGCCCATAGCTTCAGTTTTTTTTTTTTTTGGATTTCACCTTTTGGTTTCAGCTGTGACTGATTTAGTGATCCAAATTCCCCGGATTATTAACCGACAGTTTGAACAAAATCGAGATTTCAAATAATGCCTACCCCAAAAAGTTAGTGGAATTTTACTGTTGCTCTCATCAGTATTTTTATTTATAGAAAATCATTCAAAAAAAGGGTTTGTCCATGACTGTATGTAAAATTGTAAATACCCCCCCCCGGAAGGACATTGTTCCATCGTTCCAGGTTCATTTGCCGCTGTAGTGCTGCTTGTGCTGGGGGCCTGGGGTCTGGGCAGTGGGCTGTGCGCAATGCTGTTCTGTGCACCAGAAACTTAAAAAGAGCCCTTTTTTATATTTTTTACTAAATCAAAAAAACTCTAAAACCCCAGAGGCTGGGGAGAGGAAGTGAGGAACGAGGAACTTGCGGAAGCCAGGACTCGGAACCAAATCTCTCAATTTTAGAATATGTCAGGTTTGTGGAAGACTTGAAGCAGTTCAACAAGTTATATTTTTTAACGGATAAGTTGATATTGGACGTAATAAAACTGTCTTTGAACGCTCGCCAAAAAAATACACGTTTACGTTTAACTTTTTTTTTGAAACTTACAAAGGGACCACAGTTCTGAGGGCCGGCTGAGGGCTGACAGAGTTGTCGCACAGCCCCCGCCCAGTGCACAGTGGCCACTGGCCCACACTCCACAACTTGTCAACTTCACACTCCCCACTGCTCACGCCTCACAGTCTGTCACACACCCTGTAGTCTGTACTCTTGACCCAAGACCGAGTTTCTATATACAGATTAATTTTCAGAAATAAATAGCGAGGTGGGATGTGGCCTATATGGGTAGTCATCACAATATATTTATATATTTTACTCCGAAAATACCATAGGGAGGGCCAGAGGGGTAAAATGGCCTGCCAAGGTGGTAATATTGTAGACAGTCACAGACACTCGGTCTACAGTTCACACAACTAGTGGGTACACTTACTGTAGTTTTGTACTTGCATAAGCCTCTAACCAAACAACGATACCACGGCGATGGGCGTGAAGGTATGCCAGGTGGCCAGCTGCGAGAGCGCCACCCGTGAGAGGGATGGGGTCACCTACTGGATGTTCCCCAAGGTTACTAGTGATGCACGCGGACCAGAGCGACAGGTACAACGTGAGGAGTGGATGGTACGTTGCTATCGCACATTCAATCCCAAGTACCGCAGAAATAAGCTTCTTAAGACTAGTGAACAGGTCAAGGAGGAGCACTGGGCCAAGAAGACGCTGTACATGTGCAGCCGGCATTTCGAAGAGGAGTTCAAATACATTGACTCCACGGGGGCGGTTAGGAAGCACCCCGGCGCCTTGCCAACACTGCATTTACGCAGGGAAGGTGATTACGTTCAGATTCCGTTTGAAGTACAGGTCAAGCTCAAGCTATTTGAGCGTGACAACGAAGTGGGCGGTGATAGCAAGAAGCGGTTGAGTGATATACAGCAGGAGGCTGACTCTATAGGCGGCTTGCTGACATTAGGGGGTGCTTTACCCCAGGTGAGTAGTAGCTCGAAAGCCAATAGTAACCGTATCACTAACGGTACTAATAACAAGCGACAGAAGGTGTTCGATTCGGCCGAGCACGATCACATATACGACTTCCACCAGTTGTACTCTAACTTTGATCATTGGTTCGCGGGCGAGATACAGTTGGCTAAACGCTGGCAGAAGGGCCGGTGCAAAAGTGGAGAGTTCATTAGTCTCTATCGGGTGACCAACAAACAGACGGCTGTGAGTGTTCTGGAGTACATAAACATAGATAAGGAGCTTACACTGATACATACATTCCCGAAGTCGGTACATATGGCGGATGCGATCCTGTCGAGTCTGCAGTATGAGACGGAGAAGGTGTGCCTGGTGAAGCGATGGACAGTACTGAGGGCCACCATGACCAGTCTGTCGTAACTGACGCTTCTAGTTATACACACACACACACACACACACACACACACACACACACATATATATATACATCAGTCTGTCACAACTGACACTTTTGAATCTATATAGTCATATATATATATATATATATATATATATATATATATATATATATATATATATATATATATATATATACATATATACATATATATGTGTTTGTGTTTGTATACATACACACACACACACACACACACATATATATATATATATATGACATATTATACATACATATGCATTCGTGTACACTTTTAGATAGGCATGTAAGTACGAATACATACCAACGCAAGTTCTATTGTGATTACGAAGGGTGCACAGGGACAACTGCGTATGTATTACAAGGACAATAATTAAGGGTGTGTGCATCATACTGCTGCACAAGTGAGTCGACAACATCTCCGCAACATAGTAGCCTAAAGCGAGTAAGCCACGTACAACTACTGATTAGCCATATAACTCCGGGGAAGTGCGTGCTATCCACTGTGAGAAAGCGCGGCATATGTAACTATATATTCTCGGGAAATGTTTGCATTCAACTATCATACTACCTTGTTGCTTAGTAGTTACTATTGGGGTCCTATTTAGCGATGGTATCCAAGATTCGGTATATACAAATATATGTATGGACTAGACTCATGTGTTGAATAATCGGATGCAGCACCAAGTATAGACACCTACAAACAATTTGCAAGCCTTCTCGCTTCACCAGAGCCTGCAGGGCCATATGTTGCGGTAAACGAAGCCGATAAGGTGTGGGAGGAAAGTAGCCGACACGATGAGCGTATATAAAGTACCACTAAAATATGAGCCGTGAATTGGCTTTAAACAGTGTGTATAACGTACCAAATCGGCTTATAGTTAAAGCAAAGAGCGACCTGTTTAAAAAGCTACGAAATATATTGCAGCATTTTAACAATATGCAACATTCCTCGGGGGGATGTTACACCAGACTCCAATGCATATAGGGAAAAATTGTTGTTCGTGCCCATCGACTGGTAGAGGCTGCTAGAAGAGCTTATGCTAGGTGCACACGCCGTATCAACAGAGTGTTAAACCGACACCAAAAATATGGTCTTGATTACTTAGGAGCGGATGTCTAAAAGTGATACCAAGTTTAAAATCATTGCCACTTGACCTTGCACTGCTTCTCTCAAGGGGCGATCCCGATCTATTCGAGCTATGTATCTTTCCAAGGGTAATCTACACCCAAATTGGGCCAGTACATAAAAGTGATAACTCACTGGAAATGACAAGCTTTCCATACGCATAATTGCTATTGAACTCATCAATTAGAGATTAGGCGTGTGTACATTGGTTGATCGTCCTGTAACATTTACATCTGAGATACATACATGATTGCAAAGTATTACTACGAGAAACAATAATCTGAGCTACAGATAATTGTACCGCGAGGCTACCACAACTTGGTTGCTCGTGTTGCGCACCCGGGCGGGACAATGTACGCAGTTCCCTTACCGATTTGAAAGTCTGTATAGGTTCTGAACATAATCTCATTCTACGTAAGCTTAGGTATTGTTGTACTGGCTGACTTTTGCGTCTCCCGTGTTTCCTGGGAGTATTCCAAGTCGAATTTCAGCTGCCGGCCGATCCACCAATTCCGTGTATGTATTCATCTGGCAGCGAGTGGTTCTATTTGTCAATAGAAGTCGACTGAAGACATGTATAGTCCCAATTAGAGTTCCGTCATAAGATGGCAACTACTGGTTGCGTCGCAGAACAATCTTACATGGAATATGTACGTGTCGTGGTACTTTGTTTCCTTAGACGAGATTAGTAGGGCTGACGCGATGCATGGTTGCTTGAGCGCGAACAAACAATAGCGAAGGAGTAGAATTTAAACTGCCGCATGACCGCAACGCTTCCATTGAATGAATTTTCTCCTTCATCTGACGAAATCAAAATGACAAAATCAAACATAAAAGTACTGTGTTGCATGACCCGTACTTGAAGTTCTAGCTCGCATGGCGCAACCAACGTTCACCACAGGTACAAACTGACAGTGACAACAATAGCTAAGAGGAACAACTTGCGCATTTGTAGCAAAGTACACGACGGTATGCACGTGCGATCTGCACATACACGCTACTGTCCTATTATCGCTCCAGTAAATACATTCACGTTTAAATTCAACATAAGCTGGAGTCGAAATTGCAGCGTATGAATCCCAGCGACTGAGTACAACCGCTTCAGCTATTGTATACTAGGGTAGGTGCGCCCCTGCAAAGCTTCACAGCATGGTACAAATATTATTATGAGATGATATTTCAATCTATCGAGTTCCCATGCGTTCCATCCAGATTGATGTCTCAACCGATTTGTTTCCATGTTTGCATGTCTTGTCAACCCCAACGATTAAAAATGTCGGAACACAATGCCTGACTGCCATGTCCACGGCCTAGTCAAGTACCGACACACGTTATACCCTATGTGGCCTCAGAGACATTCCCTAACTCCTGAATGTCCCAGATTGAGAGTTGAATCGTAGATGTCATTCATAGACGGTTACACCTCATAGCTCAGATGCTCTCGCACGGTTTGGCTACAAATAGTTATGCGCCGCATACTGTAACAATTTCGCGTGAATGTTGGATAAAGGCACCGCCTTGAGCTAACATGAACCGACTCTACTATTCCATTCTAGAACCTTCAAGATTGTGGCGATACGGCCTTCGTCAGGTACTCGCACAATACCAGCCACCCATTGTAAGTCGACAGATTAAATAATCCTAATCACCAAGTATTATGAAATACAATACTTGGAAATCGTACTTCTCCTTGGTGCTTTTAGGATCGCATATTTCCTAGTAAGCACGATTTCGATACACGCTCAGTTTGATTCGCAAACATTCACATTCATTTAAAAAACCGACCATACTGGTCACAACCATTTATAACCACTAACACACAAGGCATTCAGTGACAGTATAATATTAACAAACACAGAAGTGCCCGAGACGCACCCACTGAGATCATATTCGCACATATATGCAAGACAAGATAGTGCTACCGATACCACAACGGCGGCATCGATACGTGCACACAAACATTGAAAGCAAATCATAGACACGTGCATACAAACATTGAAATCAGATGCACACCATCGCAAAATTCATGGAGAGAAACATGCCACAGAGCTTCAAACTACGCCTGCACGTTCTCAGTTGTAATTGAAGCCTTCGGTTATCGCCACGCGAGAGTATCAGCTAAATTTTTACTTGCTATATATATACTATATACATTCTTGGTTCTCTATTTCTTAGCAGTGGCCGCTTTCTTTTCTTGAAGTTTCGCCACCTTAATAAATGAAAAGAGATATAGAAAGTCAGATGTATAGTTAAGATGGCGATGTGTAGCGCTGATAATATGTGAACTGGTCAAGGTGTAGACGCGCTCGATTGTTCGACTTTCACTAACGAATGACACAAATCGTATAGCAATGTACAAACTAGCGACCACAACACAGGACGTAAGAACGATTGGGCTCCATTGTTTATGTGCTGATGGAGTTTCAGCGACCACGTATACACAAAACAACGAATCACTTGCATACAGCCCGGAGAACATATCAGCAGTAGGCTGTTGGGGCATCTTTCTGGAAATTTCAGATAGATCACGTCACATACATACACTTGCATAAACGATGTAATTGAAATTAATCTAACAAAGACTTCCCAACTTTGACCAACACACAACTAGATTTTCGCATCTCCGCTTACAATTATGATGGAACACATAGGCAATTAAATGCTGACAAGACATAACGCATTGCGGAGACCTACTTTGCACTACTTCGCCGCTTCAATAGAGCGATGGAGACGCACGTACAGTGTTTCATGAGATGATCCCGTATGTACAATCTAACACGGGCATTCTGTGTAGTGTCCACTATGTACCACTGTGCACCAACTCAACTCAAGCACACACTGAAATACTCGCATATCAGAACATTGTTAAAACAGCCTACCTTCTGCTTCTTCTGCTCCTTGCTGTACATGATCTTATTGTACAAGTTCTTGTGTTTCTTGCTCATCATCATGATGGCCAGCTCCTTCTCTTCCGCGGCCGTATCAGCCGCTACGTCCCGCTTTCGCTTTTGTGACGTACCGGTTTCCTTGTTCGTATTCGAGAACAACACACCCTCACTTTCGGCCTTAAGTTCTTGGGCGTACTTTTCCTCTGAATCTACATCCTCATCCTCGTCACCTGCCACTTCACCTTGTACCTCTGCTGTGCTGCCAGACACAACATCTGAACCCGGCACGTAGTCGCCTTCGTCATACTCCACGAAGGGTGAGAGATGAGGCGGTAGTACACAACCCGGGCCGTACCTCTCAGTGTTGAGAAGCGCCTTGGCGTTGATGCAGTCGTAAACCCATTGAGGCTGTACGTACTCACGGTTGTACTTAGTGGTATCCACACCCGGCCTGTCGACTATCTGGTGTGTGATGGTATCATCGTCCTCAGCGTATGCATTAGACACACTCTCATGCAGACGTCCCCAGGACACACGTCCGCCCATCGAGCGGATCGCAAACTCTAAACTCTCTGTGGGCACCTCGCGGTTGAGGAAAAACTTGTACTTTGAAAACAAACTGCGCATTAACTGCGTCTGCTTCTCCTGCGCACGGGCCTCCTCTAGCCCATCAATCTCATCACTGCCATCGGCCACAGCCACAAAGTTATCTAACTGTGTGCTGTCATCCTGCACCTCAGCGTCTGTGCTGGCTATGTTTGTGGTCTTCTTATCCTCAGC